>CABFOQ010024438.1:0-12655 GCA_900660455.1 Gephyroberyx darwinii
GCTTCTCGTGCCCTCCTCTTCTTTCTCACGCGATCGTTTCATTTGAAAGGCGTTCATCTGAGCATAAGATGACTGAAGACAGAGACGGTTTATTGGTTTGAGCGCCCCAAGAAAAAAACACCAGTTTGTCTAATCGTTTGAGCATACAAACTGAAATTATGGCAAGCAGCTCAAGGGCGCGGGATTGAATAAACAGGCTTAAAAACAAGACTGAGGGTGAAGCTCACATGATTTGCCTTGATGGATTTGAATTTCACTATGGCGCAAATCAAATGAGATTTGTAATTTGTGGTCAGCCTAATAGGGTCCTAATCGGATTGTAAATGAGTGACTATTGGCCAACATAAGGCCACTAACGTTTGAATGGGGAAACTATGTAACACCAATCTGTTGTTTTTGGATGAATTTAAAACTCTATTGTTAAGTTGTGGTGCTTTCAAATGAAGGTAAAGTAAGACAGCATAGGCTATACATCTACCGCAACTATGTTGCATTCATTGGCTCAGTTATTTTAACCAACAGACCTACTACATCTATCAAGTGTCACCAATGGATTTCTTTAAGTTGGAACGGTGCCAAATACATTGTGATTATATATAGTTTACAATTCTCTATTCCAGTACCATTTACCATGTGACTAAATTCCTGATTTCAAAGCCCGATCCAAATACTGCATCAAAAGCAGGTCTTGGATCCTGCGCACATTGATCTATTTGCCATAAGCCTATTAATGTATCGAGCAGGTCAGCAAGTCCCTCAGCCACGTGTTTTCAACTATGGCAAGAAATTATAGAGAAATATTATACCTTGCTTAGAGGGTATTAGCATTTAATTCCCCCCTACAAAAACAGATCCTAAGATTTGACTGAGAGAAAGTAGGACGGGAAGTAAAGTCACTTTCGTTTAGACATCGCTGCTCCAGTCCAAAATTGATTTCCGTATCTTTACCGTCACATTATATTTGTATTCAGTATACTTTATTTTTGGAGCCTTCTGGTAGAAACCGTACAGTTCCCTAACGAAAAATAACTAGGCCTATAATATTCCTATATAGAGACTTATGTCCGTGGTAGTCAATAATAAGTATACGATCTTACTTTATTGTAATTTTCATCTCCTATTGTATCACTATAATATAATATTTATATGATTACTTCTATTTCGTAAGGAGTTGGGAGACTTTGGAGCAAGACGGGAGGCTTGGCTTTGAGCACAGGGCCGGGCGAGGGGAAAAGGTCCCCGCTTTTCAGCCCTTTTGTACTGGGCTGACAAGTCGCTCCTGACAGGGGTTAACGTACCGTAAAGAGGTTAAACAAACGGACATTCCCGTTAGAAAACCTCCAGACACATACGGCCTTCTACGTGAAGAAACTGGGAGTGGTGGTCATAGATTCCCGAATAGTAAAGTTATGAGCAGGGATGAAGAGGACGGTAAACTCACCTAAATTCAGTTTATCCACCATATTTGCAGAATACAGTTTAGGCCCTACCCACCTTATAGAATAACCTAAATCTTTATGATATGACATTCAGCGTATAGAGCACAGTAAGTAGTATCAAACTGTAAATTTATGAGGATAAGTGCCTTTATGGGAAAAACCCCATAAATGAATGCTTCTCAAAAAACATTTGTTTTTATTGGTGTTTGCGATGCATACTGATGGTCACAAACTGGATGTCATAGTTTGCCAAGCTTTTTATTTATTTTCCACCCTAGTTCTAACTACCTTTTCATATAGTCTTTTTGAAAAGAAAGGCCTGAGTGCACGTAACAAACATGGATATGACTTTCAGAAACATTGTTTAATAGGCTGCGGCTATGGGATACAATCCATCTGGGTTATGTTCAGTAAGTGTTCATATGATTAATCTAAATAAATAAATTCAATATGGGAGATTTCAGGTATGTCAAATTTTATTTTATTTTTATTAGATTTTATTTTATTAGATCCATTTGAGAATGGGCATATTAGTAAATATTATCCTCGATATTTTGTTAGGTCTAATAGACCAACTAGACAAACACTTTCTTTTATGCCTAGTCTACAGTCTATTTCAGTTTGGTATTGGTGTGTTTTCATCTTGTTTAAAAATTATTATTGTAATAGTGTGTAGTTGAATTTTGACATTTTTATTATTTTCGGCACTCAAGACGGTGACGGCAAATAAATACTAATCAATCTGGCCCTATGTAGGATTTCAGTTAAAATAACGTTGGACTTTTTACTGCATGAACAGCAAAGACGCCAGGTGTAGCAGCCCAACTTAGGCACACCAACAATTAACATTTCCTTTCCATACAACTCATTTGGTCTTAATTTTATGTGATGTACTTATGCCATAGCAATGGATTCCAGACTGTATGAACTGCTACAGACCTAGGGTTACAACCCTTGAACTTGAACATTTGACTCCAAAAGTCTGACCCTTGAAGTCAAGGATTTTAAAATTATTATCCATCCAGGGCTGATAATGATTAGATATGTGTATTCTAAAGGAATTTGATCCTTGCATATGAAAGCAGGGGTCTTCTTCAAATTGGTAGCCCACTGACACAAATAGATCAGGCAGAAAGATGAGGAAACTAGGTTACAGTAGGCTCTGAATGCATACTTAATAATGAAAGACATACATATGCATTTCAAACAGATATGAAGAAACAGATATGGAAGGAAAACAACATTGTTAGCAAGCATTTATCAAAAGGACAGCAACTGGCCTATGTTCTTTATTTTAGTTATATTGCTATTGGCTTCTATTCCAAATGCATGTTCAGATGAGATGACAAATGCAACAGCCTTACTAAAGCTTGTTCTGTCCTGAGGTGTAACGCTCCTGTTTTTGCTTTTGGAAACAAATCTGCATGCGCCAACACAATTTCAAACCCTTGGCTTGTTTTGGACACATCACAGTGCAGTAAGACAACCCACAGTACATTTTGTAAAAAACCTTACAAAGTTCTTTTGAGTTCTGATTCTAAAATCCCTTTAAAGCATTCAGCATTGTGAGGCTCAAGCTGATATGGAGCTAAAAAGACCTTGCTAAGATCTGGCATTTGTAGGCTATGCTGTTGACTTGCACTGAGGGGAAAGAGCACGACAGAGATTATGGGCAATTAAAGCCCACTTTATGCTAGTCTGCTGGCGTCACAAAGTCTGGCCAAGAATGCTCACCTCGGCTAATACTATCAATGGGAACAAACTCTGCAGCATCAACTTATTATGTACAGTGAATTATTAATGCCAAAGCTAGCACACTTCAGCTAAGCTGGCTTGCCAATTAAGAGGAGTAAGGACGCATTGGGATATACAGTAGTTGTTAGAATGGTAGAATGGTGCCCGAGTGAAGAGATGGACGTAACATACTTTAGAAAACCTTGAGATCGATAGAACACTTTTGGGAAGAAAAATACTTAATATAGCTATTCAACAGGCAACAAGCCACACACCGCACAACTATTTGTGGGTTTACAGGGAGACAGAGAACCCATTTTGCATTTTATTACGGATCACTTAGTTGAACAGTAGTGACACAATCACCTTTGTACCAGGTCCACTGCCAGCAAGAAGCTAGCTTGCTTGCAGAATATTAGCTGGGGGCGACGTAGTTTATGAAATTACTGCAAGAAGGTGCAGTTAGCTGCTGACTAACCAGTACAATGCAGAGTCATGATACAAGGTGGATTTTGCCACTATTATCCATCTTGAGATTTTAAAGAAATTTAACTAACTATTGGAAAACTAGAAAGCACACGAAAAGTGCCAACCTCCGCCAGTGCTGAAGAATTCTCCAATTTACTGTTACATCCAAAGAAATGATTCCTATCACTTACATTTAAAGTGAAATTAATTACTAGACCCTATAAACATAACCTCAGGAGTTGGAGTCAAGTCTCTATCTCCATTAGTTATGGCTAAAAAATGAAAATCATCTCATGGTGGAAATCAGAGATCACCAAAATTATTGTTCTTTGGTCCAAGGCCTATCTGTCCAACAAATTTCATGGAAATCCCTTCATACATTTTTGAGATATCCTGCTGGCAGACAGACAAACAGACTAACAAACGGGTGAAAACATAACCTCCTTGGTGGAGGTAATTATGTGTGATGTTGCTAATAAAGGTGCATTTGCAGGCCCCGACCATCAGAGGGCCCTTGACAAACCCAGGGCCAGATGAGAGTCTGTTGATAGTTAGTAGTTACCTGATCTCCATGTCACTATCAAAAGCTGCAGCAGTTCAGTTGTCAGCTTTATTAATATCCAGTTACCATTTGTTTTAGCCACAATTCCTTCACTCTCAGAAATGAACAGACCAAAGGATACGTTAAGTGTGTGAGAGTATATGCTTGCGTATGTGTGTGTATGTGTGTGTAAATGTATGTGCATCCACACAAGTGTGTGAGTATGTGCATGGTTGCATGCATTCATTTGTGAGAGCATGCATAGCCTCAAATAAAAGTCAGCTGAGGCCACTATACTTCCCTGAGTCACTATAATACCTCTTAACATAAAGAGAGTTGTGAAATGCCCCACAGGAGATTCATGTCTCCCTGTCTCTGCTTATGATCTAGGTCAAACTGTCTCCACTTTCATTGAATACAAACCCCCTACTAAGAATGGTATATTCCAGACCCATTAAAATTACACACATATGAGTAATGGCTATTATGGAATGATGATTAGATCATCAGATATAGTGAGTCATATAGAAATGTACTTGAAATGCAAATCCACAATGTTTTAGAGGAAAATATTAGACATTTTGGATATAGCCTTTTAGCAATTTTGTCTCATTGTTGTTACTTTCTGATTAAAGATCATCTGCATCTCTTTTCAGCCTGATTCATGCCTTGATTCAGAGTAGAACAGAATGGAATTAAAGATGCTTGCAGACAAGAGAAATGGACAGTGTTTTATACAGGACTTGTTTATGACTCCCTAGCCATATCTGTTATGCACAGTAAATGTCCTTTCCAAAATACCTGCAATTCACTCTCACTGTCATCTCATAGAGGTTTTTTCTTGCAGGCTAATAACACAAACTGAGATTCTGTTTCTCTGCTTTCATGCCTGGCGGCACTGAGGACTGGAAAACACTAACAAAAGCCAAGTATTGAAACATGATCAATTTGATGCAGTTGTCTACTTGAATACATATTGATGATATCATTTTGCAAATGCTAAAATTGTATTTCAGTTCTAAGCTGATGTCAGGGCTGTGGTGGCATGGAGGGCGCCCAGGCTGTGGAGCTGGGTTGTAGGCTGGCAGGCCATATAAAGTAAAGGGCACGCCAGGCTGGATAAGGATCAGAAGAGGAGAGAGAGCAGAGAAGAAGGAGAGAGAAAGTGAAACAGGGGCCTCTGGGTCTGTGCTGTCTGGCCCCAGAGCAGGGAGCACTGGCCAGGGTGCCACATCGTTAAGACGGCCCGGTGTACACAGAGAAACCTGATCTAATGCAATGTTTCAACAACACGCTCTCAAGGTTTGTATTTACAGAGGTGTTTAGGATGATGAAATTGGGGAAAGAGGTAGAGAAATATGATGATGGTGATGATGAAGAGCTGTTTGTTGAACAAATAGACATAGACAACAGAATGAAGGGTATTGGCATTAACCAAGACAGTATCAGAATTTGGTTTTATATCACAACACCTGCAGTATGGTGGCGAACGCTAAGCAAACCCAATCACTGAGTTGGTGCTGAAACACTGGAAAAATAATGTACGGCTTATGATGATTACATACAATTGAACATCGTCTACAATGACAAGCTAATGAAATTTTTCATTTTTACAGCTAAAATATGCAATACATGACCCATGAGTTTCAAACTGTAAAGAATATTATATTCGCAGAAAAAGAACTCGTTCGATATTGTGATGATAGATGGCTCGCCGGTGGCTCGCTGCTACTGGTGTACGTTGTGATGATTGTAATAAATTAGTGAATTAATTTATCATCAGGTACAGCCTAAAACAGACTTAGCCCTATGGCTCCTGCATCGCAAGTCTACATGACGGCTGTATTTAAACGACAGAACCAATGGTTGCCTGACTCCTAACGAAACATCAATAACAGTCCTATAATATTCCTACAGGGAGTTGTAGCATGTGAGTCGTAGTCAACAATGTGTTTATGGGGACTTTATGGTGTTTTTTAATCAACTAGTATATTCATATAGGATCCTATATATCGTTTATGGACTTTCTGTGATATTTCTATTTTATCCTTCTGTGAGTATAGTTCTTCTTTGTAAGGGAGACGAATAACATTCCAGGCCTTTTATTTTCTCTGGATCTTCTCCAGTTAAATGAACGTTCAAGATTAAATTGAAATTAAAAAGAAGTTTCTTGGTGCTCACACTCCAGGCTAATTTCAGACAGAAAACTTGAGCTGCTTCAGTTAATTTCATATTGCAAAACAGCATGCGTTAAGCTTCCCGCAACCATCATCTACTGGTGATATTTCTTCTGTTTTATGCTCGAGGGAGAATGGTAGGCCTTTTGAAGGAAAAAAAAACAAACCTGCACACATCAGCCAACGCGATATTATGTCGTATATTGACCGGGATATTACAAGACAGGTGTACGACCTCTTCAACACATGGGTCATGTTACTGCTGGTTGTCGGTATTGAGTGTTAGGTTGAAGAGCAACATTACTCTGATCCTCTGTCAAAGGGTAAGTCTAGCCTTGGGGAGAGAGAGAGAGAGACAGAGGGAGAGAGAGAGAGAGAAGGGGGACAGCAATGCTAAAGGTCACTACCGCTGACTCCATTGAGGGAAATAAAAGCTCAAATGTCTTGCCATTTCAACGAAAAGGGTAAAGACGCCCGTCAGCGCTCATTTGAACGTTTTTGGATGATCGAATAGTGATAGGCTTATCTTAATCTGCACAATGAGGGCTAAATTCACGGGTAAGGCATTAACCTTAATCAGTGAACTTTTTAGTGTTTGCATAGACGTTCAGGCCATTTCTCGTTCCTATAAGACATAACCATTGCGCTAGTATAGGTTAAAATAAGCATACAAATGTTTTCATTCTTTGCGGATCAATTCAAAATTGTGAAGTTGAGGAGGCAGTGCATGACAACAGAGAATATTTAAGACCATGGCCTATATGGCAATACTATTTTACGATACGCTAGGTCTTGCGCTGTAAAGAGGTCCATTACAAAAACAAATTAATAATTTCAACGATCAGATCTAATAAAAGTTTAGATATGAGGGCGAAGCTCTAGGTATATGCTTAATTACTGTCTGGAATCAGGGTTAAACCACTTAATGAATATGGGAAGGAAGACAGACAAACAACTGATAATAGTAACAGCACATAAGTAGGCCTAGATCCATTAGAGAAGGTTTGGATAACCTTTGACCGCAGCTCCAAGATGACGATGTGCCACTTTGCATGGTTCAGTAAATACGTCCATTCCTCACTAATAAGTCTATATGGTCGAAAATATCAGGTCAATATGAACCAGCAATCAAAACCAAAAAACATTATAGAAATAATGAAAACACAAAATCATCCTAATTTTCATGTGCAGAACACAATACAGTACACACACACACACACACACACACACACACACAGACACACACTACGCACTAGCCCTAAAAAAAACACAGGCTCCATACTGTATGTTCCCCGCCAGCCAGAGAGTGGAGGGTGTAAGAGTGGACTGCAGGGCTCGACCCCAGGGATGGATGCTGCCCTGGCGGATCTTTATTTTGATTTGCACCCTAATTGACCCAAATAAAGACTGCTGTACACGAACAGAGGTTTTCTTCTACTTGCACGGCCCCGGGGGCACGAGCCTATAGCCACCCACCCACACGCACGCACACAAACAGCAGCAGCGGCTGAAGCAGAAAGACAGTAGTTCTCGTTTCTTTGGACAACCCCATTTGCTGTTGTGCTCGTCCAATCGCTGGATGCCCTCGGCTCGTTAAGCGTTTGACTTGACGTCCCACTGTACTCCTGCTCCTGTCTAACTGTCTCTCTCTCCTCCTGCTGGCACCGAGGAGATCCCCGTCCCGTCTCTGCCATGACTCCTCGTCCGGTCGTAGAGGAAAGGGAACGACGTTTGAAATGATTATTTGGACCTTTGGCCACCGGGACGCACATTTAGGAAAGGAGGCGCTCGGTTTTGCTTAACTCGCAGCACAGTGGAAGAAAGAGACGGAGCCCGGACGAGGCTGCTTGGGCTGGCTTGTTTCCTCTTATCGTAAAACATGCAGAAGAAGCTCACAGACAATCAGACTCCCACTTCGTCGAGGGCTTCGTCGTTTTTTATCGAGAATATACTGGGCAAGAGGCGGAATGGGCAGGGGTCAGAGGCGGACAAGAGTCGGGGGGATGCCGTTACGGAGACAGCATCCTCCAGCAGAGTCCTGGACGGACACCACGCCGAGATTAGCACTCAGGTGCCCAGTGGCTACAGCTCTACAGCCCGGTCTCCACACAGAGACTCGTCGTTGCAGTGGTGCCGTGGAGGGGCTGCCCTGAACTTCAGAGCTTTGGAAACACCAACCAGTGAGTACTTAGGTTTATTATTGCAGCTAGCACGGTGCATTTTTGTATTTTGGGTGATACAACGCGCAAAGACTTTGGATGCAAATGGCCATCGAAGCCTGCATGCATAGTCAATCAAGCAAGACGGGTAAACTGTTTCATGTTGCAGTTTAGTGTCAGGGGGTAGTGGTAGACTGTACAGCCAGCTCACCCACCTTTTTATTTGCGGAATAGAGTTTACCCACCTTTTTAGGCTGAATCGTTCATATGAAATTCCTTGTATACATGATAGTAAGTATCAAACTGATACACGTTATATGGCGATAGCCTTTTAAGGGAAAACATAAATGAATGCTTTTCTGAAAATATATTTTTTTGTGTATTGTGTTTTGTGTATTCACCGACTAGGCCATAGTTTATCCACGTTTTATTTACCACTTAATCACTGATTGTTTGGTGAGATTACTCCCACTATAGCATCGCTGATTTACCAGGGAATTTTAACCAGGTAGACGTGGCCTCTTGAGCGGGTCAAAGCTACGGAAGTAATTTTGGAGGCTGGCACGTCGCCTGTGGCTTCTTGCTTCATTAGATAAAACCAATAAAATCAGCGTGAGTGTGTGCAGCGCAGAATGTCGCTGTGGCTTTTCTTCCCTCCCTCTGCCTACATCTCCCCCCTCCGTTATCACCGTTATTCCAAACTCGTTAAAAGACTGAGGTTTGTCCGGTTTGTTATCAATGTAAAGGTTCGGCAATTCTCTACGGGCTCGTGGGCTCAGACGCTGCATCGATCTGTAGAACAAATTTTAAACGACGTGTTTTTCATGCGTGGCCACTACAAGCGCTCATTCCACCCTCAACTGTAAATAGGCAGCAAATGACATTTCAGGGTTGTTTGTCATCCAGCGATCCTAGTGGCCATGAAGGTTACGCACAGGGGCCAAACATCCCACCTATACAAACAGAAACCCAGCAGTATTTCACATCAAAACGAAACTTTAACCTACAGCTCATTTAAGCTTTAAGCGCCATCTGGGCACTGGCCACCATTCCCTTGGGTAGGTTACCTCGATTTTAAAATGCAACGTAAGGATGCTTACATGTCATGGCCAAGGTCTAAACCCCTACAATAAAGTTGTAATTACTGTCTGGATTATTTTAGTAGGCTACGATTTTACTTAAAGTTATGAAGTTGTAAGTACTTGTTAAATAATCTTCAATATATACGCTATTGGTTTTCCTCTCATAGGGATCACTGAAGTATCATGTAATCTAATGTAATCTAAACTAAGATAAACTGCACATCACTTAGACATCCTGGGCATGAATGCCCTGCAAAACACAGACCTACATTAAAAAGTATTCTAATCTAATGTCGAGTCTTATTTTTCTTAAAGTAGCTGAGGGGGAAAAGCTATAGGGAGATCTGGTAGAGGTAAATTCACTTGTTTCCATTCAAATCATCTTGCTTCAAACACTTTCTTGAATCAAGAGTAATTTTCTTGATTTGAATGATCTGGCTTTTTCTACTTTGCTTCAAGATATTGACACTTGTTTCATTAAAACTATTGAAACAACTGAGACTACGTTGGAAACAAATTAAAGTATATCTTCCCACTGATTTTCACTTGCTTTAAGGAAAAAATAGATTTTCAGATTGGATATGAAATTAGTTGGCAGGCTGGACATTTTTTGCAGTGTGCCTTTCAGTCAAAGTCATGGTTCATGTAATGGTGTGATTGTTTTTCTCTCCATTGAGGTCCACGTGATGATACCAGGAGTTCAGAGGACCGATTCTGCTCTATATCGACCAGTGACAGAGATTCCCCTGCCGTGTCCGAGCCAATAACGGAGGGCAGCGACGAAACTGATCGGAAAACGGGCGAGAACAGCCTGACGGACGACAACGAGGACGCGCAGAACGGCTTTGACGTACGGTCAGAGCACGATGCAACTTTGGACCCGAACTCCACCCGGAAGAAGAAAACCCGAACCGTGTTCAGTCGCAGTCAGGTGTTTCAGCTGGAGTCCACCTTCGATGTGAAGCGGTACCTCAGCAGCTCAGAGAGGGCAGGGCTGGCGGCGTCCCTCCACCTGACGGAGACCCAGGTCAAAATATGGTTCCAGAACCGGAGAAATAAATGGAAGAGACAGCTGGCTGCGGACATTGAGGCTGCAAATATTTCCCACTCGACCCAGCGGATTGTCAGGGTTCCCATTCTCTATCATGAGGGCCCAACAGCACTGGGCTTCAACTTGAACGGGCACCAGGTTTCCCCACCCGTCATGGGCTTCTCCAACTCCATCAATTATCCTCTGTCCTCTTTCGCTCACTCCATGAGTATGTTGAGGTCACAAATGACCGGCTTGGTGTAAAAGACTGTTGAAGACTGATAACAAACTTTTTTGTTTTGTTTGTGCGTATCATTTGTCTACCCTATATTGATACCGAATCGTGCAATAACTTACAAGGCCACAGAAACTATTGCTGACTGCATCCAAAGATAATACCTGCATAGACAATAATTATAACTACTACATACAATAATAATCATCTTTATGTTTCCGTTTGTAAGTCTAAAGGGTCTATGCTCTTGCCACAGTAGACTGTGATACTGTTCGAGTACGCCAAGGTCGAGGGTAGAGGCCGAAGCTATTAATGTATGTTTGAATACACACATATTTTTGCAAACTTTTATATTTAAAGCCACATTTTCCAACATTGTCACTTTTTCACATAATAGGTAAATAAAAAATCAATCACAAAAAGTATGCGCTGTCTTGTGTCTCACTGTAGCATGTGTTTGTACTATTTATAACGGCAGAGCAAGTCATTGACCTCAAATGTCTCTTCATGTCTGTCAATCATATAGAAACGTGTGGGTTTATATGCACGTTTAGAATAACGTGTATAATAGCAAATGTCTGTCTGCAGAGTGAATCCATATGTTCTGTGACGCCAGAACAAAGCAACAGTCAGAGCCTGTGCGTCTTTTGGAAATGGCAAAGTTAACCTACAGGCCTAGACACCACAGCTCTGCTCTGAGAACATCCACTCTCTTCTCGTTCAGTGTCTGGAGAAGCCAAATAGACCTATATAGACTAGATCTGCAGAGCTGATACTCGTGATGTTCACCCCATGTGTTTAGGCCTAAAGATAACATTTAATAAGACATTTGCTGATTTATCGAGACCCATACCTGTACATAACGTACACATGCAGAGTGCATTTAGTCAGCTGAAATGATATAAAATGCTTTATGGCATCATTCACATTTAGAAATAGCTACAATGTGACGGTGCCAAGCACAGAATAACCAATTACATAACAGGCAAGGCAGTATCACCAGCATGGAGTCTTACTTTTCGTCCTAAATTATTTCCCAAACGCTCTGCATTAAACTTGTATGAATTACAAATGTGTTTTAACAAACGTCAGAAGTGTTTCCTCCATTTAAGCTCGATTTTGAGGAAGTAAAATTGGATAACGAATCTGGATTCCAGTAAAAGTCAACCACAGTAGAGCAAAATGCCAAATCGTCACTTCTAAAATCGTGGGTTTTGTTCAGCTCTTCGCTAAATGGCACTTTGTTCAATTTTATACATATAGCTGAATGTATATAATAATAACAATAATAACAATAATAACACAATATAATCATATAATATAAATATTAAGGCATCTGACATTTTACAAACAATATATAAGAATATAAGAATATAAGAATCAGTGATAGGCTGTTCGCATCGTCTCTCAATATGAGAAAAAGTACTATATAGTGTGTTTATTAAATAAACAAATAAATGAATAATAATACACGAATAACCAACTAACTAACTAACTAAATAAATAAATAAATAAATAAGATATTTTTGTAAAGTAGAACGTTAAGTAAATGTGAACAATTCTTTCTAACTAGTCTTTATAAAAGCCAATTGTTTCAAGGCGCAATGCTTCATATTCTTCAAAAGAAGAAAGTTTGTTCAAAATAGCATAAATGTTATTATATTGGCAATCATTCTACAAATGCTAATTTGTAAATGAAAACATAAGAAGAAAGAAGAAGAAAGTCCTTGTCTTGAAGAATATGTGCATCTGGGAAACACCATTATGCAAAAATTGCATCACGCACACAC
>CABFOQ010024439.1:10859-24075 GCA_900660455.1 Gephyroberyx darwinii
GTTCCCAAACATGGACTGCTGGAGCTGAGCAGTGCCCACTGGCCTGTGAATTACTCCAGCTAAGAAACATACATGTAGACCCCTGTCGCCTCACTCTGTTAGATGGTTAAAGCAATAATCGGAGATATGAATGTCAGTTGCTCTCTATCAGTTGCTTCTCTCTATTGCTGATTGATATAGCACAGTAGTGATTCAACCAGCCAGTTCATGAAAGCTTTTGCATTTGTTGGGTTTCTCTGGCGCACAGGGAGAGATGCGTTTTTACGTTTCTGGGTTGTTTGGAATAAATAGAAGAGCGACTAGGTATTTAGCTTGAGCAGAGATGGCAAAAAAGAGCGATGCCTACAGAAACTCAAACTTCATCAAAAAAGAAAAAGACAGCGATGACCACTTAGTACCAAAGATGGCAAAAAAAATCCCACAGACTACCACTTTGAATCAATAAAAGTATTTTGGTTTGATTTTAGGCTCTGTAGTGAATATCCTCCTCATCGTCAATTTATTAATTCATCACACATCCGAGACATTTTAATACACACCCTCCCCTCTAGATTTATCCTAAAGCTGTATTAACATTGTCGCCCTTGTATCAGTGATGGATATGTACTTAGTGCCACACGCCCCTACTGTGTGATGGATGATGTCTGTAGTTCTGACAGGACTGAGAAATGAGCTGTCACCTGTGGGAAGAAAAATCTATTCCCCCTCATTGGATTTAGACACTTTCCATTATGTGGCTCAGTGACTGAAAGTAGTCCCACATCTGTGACTGTGGTTGGCCGGGCGCCATGGGACGGGACACATCCAGGTGTGTCATGAAAAAGTGAGGACGAGGATGGCGGCATACGGGCCATTATCCTCAGTGACAAATGGGGGGTGGTAACTTAAATGATGCTGGTGTGGGCATTAAAGGAATGCAGTGAGTTTTAGATTGTCTTACCCTAAGCTGTTAAGTGATGAGAACATAGACGAAATCATCCACGTGTCCCCGGTAGATCATTGGCTCCAGTGATCCATGCTAATACTTTAGCATACACTATGTTGAGTGATGGTAGACCACTCAAAAGTGAGAAAATGCCGTGTTGCAGCTCTGAAGCTAAAAGGTAAGTAATTTAAAGTTATATGTTGCTACGTCTGGCAGTTTTGTGTTGGAGATTGGTAAAATGTACTCACAATATGATACAAAAATAAGGTACTGTTTTGAAACAGCAGGCACTACTTTCCCTGTTTCCATAGGAAGTGATGGTCGTGGTTATGGAAGAAATATCACTGCACTGGTCACTTGAAATAATTCCAAAAATGATCATGGCTATATGTCAGCTATGTTGTGTTTTAAAAAATGTATTCACCTACAGGACATGTAATAAAAACTACTAACAACTCTTTATTACTAATAGGTCAGTGTTCTTACTTTGGGTAACTCAACATAGTGTATGCTAAAGTTAGCATGGAGCACTGGAACCAACGAGCTACTGGGGACACATGTATGACTTTGGTGTCTATGGTCTCATCATCTACCATTTAGAGGGAAATTGACCCAACGGGACAATGTACCAGGTATATTCCTTTAACATGGAACTCCCATCAGAAATGTCCCTGGTGTAACGGGCCGGCCTTTAGGTGCCTCCCTGCTTAGTTTGATGGATGTCCTGTGTGGTGCACCTGTCTGTCCTCACTCCATAGATTTTACATGCTAGCGTTTGACAAATGAGTCCTGTTAGGATCTAACTGCTTTGAGCTCGGTGAAGGTCTGGCTGGAATGCTGCATCCGCCGTTTTCTGGCTGCTTAAATGGCTTTGCTGTACGGCATCTGAGCTATCAGTAGCAGTGCAACCTCAGTAACAAAAAACTGCCTGGAAAGTAAAGCTGGAGTAGAACAGTGATAGTGCAGTCGCTGTTTTTTTTTAATCCCTATCTCTTCCTGTCACACACACAAGTGCACACATATTCTCAAGTGCGCTCCCAACGCATTTGCAAAAGTGGTAGGCACACACACACACACACACACACACACACACACACACACACACACACACAGAGGGTCTTGTTGTGGAACTGGCTGTCCCCCTGGTTTCCTGACATAACACCAGAGAGCAGACCAGAGCATGTCTGCTAGCTAATCAGCAGGGTAACATTTTTTTTTAATAGTTTTTTTATGGAAATAAAAATCTGAAACATTTGATTTTTATGTGTAATCTTTAATGTTTACATAAAAAAGATCATTTTGAAAATACCTCTCATATGTGCTTTTGCAGGGTAGCTTTGAAACAAGTCTGTCGTGTGTTTTGTCTGTTTTCCTTTAAAGCTGGATCTCATTTTTCTCAGTGTTTCTGGACTGTTGAAAACATTACATGGAAATATTTCACATTTTTAGAAGGAGTCTTTAGAAGCCCCCACAGCTGCCCTCGGACTGCTCTCACAAATCACTGTTGCACCCTTGTCATCGCCCGGGTTTTCAAGTGGGTTGTGGCAGTGTGAGGGTCACTGATGGTGGGTGAGCCTGGGTGGTGATGTTTAAAACCAGTCTGAACCAGTTTGAACCCTCAGACCAGAGAGGATCTAGTCCTGGTGACCTGGTGAAATTACCTCAGAGAAAGGGCAATATAACATATCCAATTCATTCACTGATATTGCATTATAAAAGGATCACATCTACAACGCAGAAACTGTGAAAGAGGCTCTTTTTAATTTTTATAATCAGTGTATTCAGTGAGTAAGGTGGTGAGAATAATTCAAACTACATAAAAAATAATGTATACTCAAAGGTAGAATTATTAGAAAATGTAAATCAAGTGTAATATATGTCAAAATAATCCCAATTTGCTATTTTACCCATACTGTGCAGCCCTGTTCTTGTTCTGTGGCCTAATTTCTAGAAAGGTGTAATGATTATATTTCATCTTACCCAGTAGCATACGCAAAAATCACAATAAAGTTAAAAAAATAAATCAACTTGACGTGAAAACCTACATTAGGTTTAAATCACCTGCTGATTACGGCGAGGTATGGCAGGCTTGAACCCCCACGGCCTAAAATATGAATGGTGTTGATATCATTCTTCAAACTGAGTTTCATCTTAAAATCAAAATGTTGCACTTATGACTGGATTTTTAATCTTAATCTAAATTTAAGTTAAATTTTCATTATTCCTGGCGGTGTCTGCACACTGTCGGCGTAGTTGGAGATATCGGGGCTCGTCGTATGAAAAACAAGTTCCTCAGACTTGAAAACTGCCTGAGCTGAGTAATCCATCATACTTTGTTTTATCATTATTTCATTGTACCCAAGTGTTTTCATATCAGTGCATTATATCAATCACCTGACACCCACAGAAAGAAATGGAAACCAGGAAATAATCCCTCAAAAACCCACTTGGGGAGTCTTTGTTTGCCAGGACAGCAGTTCATTTCGAGATAGGTCTAACACTGTGAAGTTTGTATTTTATAAATACGAAAAAGAAGTAAATCTAAAAACATCTAATTACATACAGCATGTATTGGAAAACAATTGGGGGAATGTAAACTATACGTAGACCGCAGTGAATGGGCTATAATTCTAAATGACAACAGTATTCTCCTGTAGGTTCATATTAAAGATTAAATCTGAGTACATTTTTCTCAGCGAGGCCCCTGGTGACTGGCTCCATTCCCTCCGAGGTACTAGGAGACCCTGTCAGCAGGATAAAGGAGGTGGGCTGCGAGGGCTCTGTATCCATGCCTTAGTTGTTTTAGCCCCCAGGGTGTATGTCACATCATTCATAACTGAACATAATTGGAACGACAGAAATGTGACTTTTGTGTTTTGTTAAGAAAATGATGCAACTCGGGGGCATGTTGCTGCGCTTGAAGCCTGTTTACGGTGATGTGATGAATAGGAGGGGGGTTCCCTCCTGGTGGACGACCCCGCTCCCTTTCTGACACACTTCTAATGCTTTCTGTGAATTATTCAGGAAAGTTTGTGCAAGATTAAACGCATGGATGACTTCAGCACGATCTTTACGTTCGGTCACTGCACAATCTATACTGCAAAGGCACCGCGGAGCAAATCTCATAGCTCTTATGGATTGTTAAGACAGGGGCCCGCGCTTGTGTATTATACTGCAAGCAAAGAGACGTGAAGCTGGCTTTTGAGGAATGTGCTTTTGAGGTCGGCTGTAATCAGAGGATTTGCTTTACAGAAAGATGAACTGTGACTTCAGTTCTCTATCCAATTTTTGATTTAGGCTTTTATCAACCCATTTTTGCTCTTTCTTAATGGTTTAGTGATTACATATATTTGATTTGTCCACACTGCAGGACACATGCTCCTCCACGCCTCAGAGGGGCTTGTGTCCTGCTGTGAACCTTCTGTTGCCTTTTTGTTCTGAAATATGGAGCCTAAATGGCTGATTTCCATAATCTGTTGCTCCATTGAGTAGCATATCCTAAATATTCAACCCATCTGAATATTCCTATTTATTTTGTGATGCTTTCCTGCTGAAAGTTATCATGGAGTCTAGATTAAATTCTTATCAGCGTTGTGTGCCGTGTTGTGTGCTCTGGAGGTTGAGATTTCGTTGACCTACAAATTCAGATCAAAGCAAAAAGAATCCTCTTATTACAGAAGATAAAGGCAAATGTTTGACTTTGAAAACCCTTTGAACTGAGTGGTTTTCCTGAGGAATTTATATTTTCAAATGTACGATATGAGATATTCAACTGAATCCTCTATTAATCTTTTAAGGAATTTCCTTTTCACATAGAGGCCATGAGGGAATTCAGACACCAACACAAACAGTCAAGACTCGAGACAATGGAGGCAAAAAAACAACAGCACGCCATATTTTTCTCTC
The DNA here is from genome assembly GCA_900660455.1 of Gephyroberyx darwinii. Lineage (NCBI taxonomy): Eukaryota > Metazoa > Chordata > Actinopteri > Trachichthyiformes > Trachichthyidae > Gephyroberyx > Gephyroberyx darwinii. The sequence goes on from CABFOQ010024439.1 coordinate 15,691, forward strand.
GTTTACCAATGAGAGTGAAGGTACAGCTCTCTCCTTGGTGAATTATATGCCTCCACATATCTTCAACTTGGCACCCAGAAGATTTACGTGGCTGTAGTGACCTGTTCTATTTTAGTATGCAGCCAAAGTCCTCACCCTGGAAGAGGCCATAGAGGCTCAGCCCAGGCTCTCCACAAGCCTCTGGAGAGTTCCCGTTTGATGATCTCCTTTGAAGTTCAGCACTTTTACTCCATGGCTTGTGATTGGATAGTTGGAAATGAATAATTCATGTTTTAGAGTATAGTAGTAGTAGGAATAGAAGCAACGTTACCCCCCCCGCAAATCTTCTGGCATGCAATATGAAATTTAGCCAAGAAAAAAAGATTATGACTCATAATCATCATTTTCTGTCTCAAATTATGTTTATAACTAAGCTTAGATTTAGTGCAATAATACTGCAGGTGTTTCTTGTTGATTCAGCAGTGGTACCTCAGCATTTGGCAGTAATAAATATTACAATTTCCTTAGATTTTTGTTTTTAATTGAATGCTTCAAGCGTTGTTCCCTGAATGGGAAACAATCAGACCAATTTTCCTCAGGTTACATGGTCATTTTCTTTGTAATGAAGGAGCCACTCTTTTGACTTTGAAGTTGGAACTTTACAGGGCAGACACTTTATGTAGCGTGTCTAATTGTGCTTTTTTTTATGATGGACTTTGGTGTTGGGAAGAAAGGACAAAAGAAAAGTGGTCCTAAACCTCTCATATTTCCTAAGGGAAATGAGTTCTGGGAGCTTAAGCTCCTCAAAAGCTGACAAGGAAGGTCCTCTCTAACTACAGTAGTTTCCACAGACTGCAAGGGTTAGTTGTAGAAAACCTGAATATATTTGTGTATATATATATATATATATATATATATGAGTATTTTAGGTAAAAACTGTTTCTACCCAACCAGCCAAATTAAACTGACTGAATTGCTGCTTAATTTGGATATTTTAACTCAGGATAGTTGAACGACTTATTGTGTATAAACTAAGACATCACTCATGTCAGCAGAGCATCAGTTTATTAGGACTGCAAACCATTTAGTATTTTGGCAAAGTGCCCTCCTCAGAACCTGCAGACTTATTAGGTTTTGGCCTGATGGAGACAACACTGTACAGCCAGACCCTCATACAGTTCATAAACAATGTCACTCTACATGACAGCGCACCAGTAGACTTATTACTGTCCTCTGCTGACCCAATGTATCATTCCACATACAGCAGAAGGCCTATACCTACAGTATGTTCTCTGTAAATGTGTATTGTGCATATCTCCATGTTTCTGGTGTTCTCCAAAGAGGACGGACCTAATTAAACCCTTTAAAGCCTCCCTTCGATGGCCTGTGTGCACGTGGTGTGAAAAGGCTCGGTCACTGACCCGGGAAGGTTTTGTCTCTTTAGTCACTGAAACAAAAAGGGGACACAAACACCAGTCGGCCACCCAAATCCCAATTAGCTCCCATGGCCTTGTAACTGGGCCACAGTGTTGGTCGCCATCAAGTTCAAGGGGATTGGATCCACCCCTGCAGCTGTCATGGGCATGCATTATCCCCACACTGATCTCCTCATAGCGCACCCCTCCCCATAGGCCCGCATCAGGAAATTCACACGTCCCAGACACCCTTCAAAGGGATTTGGTGTACATCCTCTGTTTCTCATGCAGGGTTTTAGTTCCCTTGCTGCCAAACAATGTGGGAGAGCTGGTATTTGCCCACGGCAGGAGGCCGCCTGCACCCCAACCCCCTCACTAAAGCATTATGTGTAAAACAGAAGTGCTTGTACATCACCACGGGGTGTAAAAACTGCTGCACAGAGGATCCTTATGTGCTAAAGCTATGAGAAATTAGGAATTTTTTGAAGGGGTACTGGTACGTGAGACAGGGAGGGGAGTAAAGGGGAGAGAGAGAAAGTGTGACAGTGAAAGTCAGGTGTTGTAGTGTTCTTTCTTTCAGCCCTCCAGTGTCCCAGCACTGTGAGGAAATAAAGACCTTAATATCTGACTTTCAAATTTAATCACATTTTAAAGACTTTTTCTTTTCAAACCTTTAGCTGCACTGACAAAACTAAATTATTAATGTTATTAATGTGTTCTGATACTTACTGATTAACCTTCAAAAAAAACATAAGCGTACTAAATTCAATCTAAACAAAGGTAATGAAGACTATGCTCAAGCCTGATAGTGGCTTTACATAGCAGACTGACTAAAGTTACCAAACATAATCTATTATTTGGTGTTTGGTAACTATGGTGTAATTGCCTACAACAAGAGAGTTGTGCACAACCATCACATCTATTAAAAGGAATAAGGCCTGTAATAAAATATGTTTTTTATTATGGCCTGTAGATTCATAAATTATAAAAATGAAATATCATTAACTCAATATAGATGATGTAGCCAGGTTTATTTTTGGAACTATTTTCGGTGAGCAACCACATATTCTATTATTCTATTATTACATTTTTAGCTGGTATCCCATCGCCCACCACCTTTACTTCCAATGGAAACAGGGAAAGAAATCCCTGCTAATTCAACAGTACCTTATTTTTATATAATATAAATTTAAAAATGTAAGATTACTTACCATTTAGCTTTAGTCTTGTCATCACTCAACATAGTGTATGCTAAAGTGTTTGCATGGAGCACTGGAGCCAATGATCTACCGGGGACACATGGATGATTTCGGTGTCTCATGTTCCCATCACTTAAAAGCAGCCAATGGGACAATCTACCAAAAACTCACTCAAGTGTTAATACCATTCCTGCACTCTCTGCACCGTCTTTGACTGTTCTCACACTAAACGATGTGCCCTTGCTTGAGAGGCACTCTAACCAAGAAATTCATATTTAGGATTAAAGGATTAATAGTTCATGGACTTGAGGATCATATTTCAGCTGGAAGCGCAGATTAAAAAAAAACGAGTTTTGCAGAGGCAAGAAACCACAGAATGCAGGAATAAATGCATTGTTTTGTTTTTTTTAGTTTAGAAAATTGCCCAGTAATTAACTTTGACTACTTTCTTGGTATTTATTTGATGATGTCATAACACGGTTTCAGTTGAATGTTCCTTACAGATGCATACTCATCATGTTTTAACTGGATAATTGTTAGTAAAGTGAACCCAACTGTAATTGCATTAAATACTTTGCAGACAAGTTGTTTCCTCTGTGGCGACATAAATCAGAGACACCAGTATCACTCAGATGCAAGTTGGCTCACACATACTTCCTCTTTACCCCACACTGTGACACCTCCAGGCCCAGTCATGATTTATTGTTTGTTCCTCTGAAAGGTGAACACACAGTAGCTTTGGTTCAGTGTTTGCTTCCAATGAGGCAACAGTATGAGGCAGAAAACAAACCTCTCGGTGCTCAGTGCAGAGAACATTCCAGTACTGTACTTTCTTTCAGCAGACGCCCTTTTTCCTCACTATGGTATTTTTGGCATCTATTACCAATTTGTTCCATTTATATGTAGACTCGACATAGCTAATCCGCTGGATCTTTCTATTTGCCAAGTGGTCGAGATGAGGATTAAAAAATTATACAGCTGACTTGGAGCACTTCAAAAGAAAATGTGTGGATTAGGGAGGGTAAGCATGTAGATTTTCAATTAGCCAGCCTCTGATACAGATCCGTCCTGACTCCCCAGCTTTGTGTACTACCAGAGAGCCGGGGCCACGGTCAGCCAGCACGGCAAATGACAGGAGCGGACGGCCTGCGACACTTACACACATTGTCCTGTACCGTTCCGCCACTTTTGGCTCATTGAAAAAGCTGGAGTTTTTGGCTGTGCTTGTCAGACCTACGTAATCTGCTTTAGTTTGTTTCTCTGGAATTTTCCTGAGAACATGCTAATTGGATTTGTTAGGGGACAATAGGCCTGCTTACTGTATGGATTTGAGGAGCTTTTCAGCAGACCAGACAACTGGGCCAAGTAATCTTACTGGAGGTCAGCGCATTACAACTAGTGCAGTCTTTGTGAGTGATCCACTCTCCCGAACTGTCGGCCCTGCACCGAGTGGTAGCCGGCACACAAGGCTGAAATGAGCCTCTTGTTGTGCACAACTGGAAAAGGCCCACAGAGAGAAAAGCTTGCAGTGTCTCTACCTCACCCCTCTTTTCTCCCTCCCACCAACCCTTTGAATCTGGTCAGACCAGTTCCCAGAGTCACAAGACGGTCGATTTGCATTTCTCCCCCTCGGATGGGAGGAACCACTATTCACAGGTTGTTGCACAGCCCAGAATATCGTGTTGCCGGGCCTGCAGATCACTTTCCCCAGCTGGCAGCTGTTCAGAGAGGGACTCCTGGTGCTTTGACCCACAAGGACACATATGCCTTGAATCATCACGTCTTGGGTTTTGTTTTTGAATCTAAATCTAATCTCTGATACTGGCAGTGTATTAAGGTGGCCGTGTGTCATCTTCCCTCCAGACCCTCGCTACCACGAGCAAGGTCATTCCTGGTAAAACAATGTAAAAGTATGTGCATCAGCTGGAGACATTCCTCACTGCTAAACATCCTCACCCTCAACAACTCTATGGCAGTCATTTGTTGAAAATTAATCTGTTTGGTTAGTCTGCAATGCAGTCACATATCAGATTATGTTCCTCTGTTACCTCTGCCTTTGACAAACACGGAAATGTGGGAAATGAGATTTTAACGATTTGAAGGTTAGCATAATAGAACACCACATGTGTTTCCAGTGATGATTAATGTCTCCAAAACTATTAAAGAAATATGTATATAGTATTTAGAAATATGTGTGAAAGTGAAAGTGGCTTAATGATGGTCATTTTGTTTTGTGTTGTTCTTAAGTAGCTAATTGGCTTGGTAAAAAATACATAAAGAAAATGACCCTGCGGTTTTTTGTGGAAAGGTTTTGCTCTGCAGAGGTTGTGTGGAAATCATGTAATTGAAATATGTTATTTATATTTGAAGAGGATAAAAGGGGAAAAACAAGAGTAATGAGAGCCGTGAGTGTGAGAATCAATGGGGCCCAGTCGGGGCCAATTTTGCTGATGATGAATGGGACTCATTTTAGCCCACTTCCAGCATCTCCAACCACATGGTGTTACAGTTCACCTGGGGCCATGCTGCTGCAAGGAGCTAGATGAGAAAGCACTTAACTTTGTTGCCACCCTCATGGCTTGACTCTCTCTCTCTGTCCCTCTCACACACACACTCGCTCTCTGGCATACACACACACAGACACACACTCATGTATACACCACACACACACACATGCACAAACTGTCCTCTATTTCCTGTATAATTGCTTTTAGCATGGAGTAAACTTGTTCCCTTTTACCACAGACCTCAAAAAGACAATCCCATGATGTTTTGGTGGAGTAGATGAAGAAAGAAAACTTAAATCATTACCACATTCATTTTGAGACATTAATATAATTACCAAAAATAATTGAGACCATCACTGACATTATTGGCCGCATTTAAAGGCCTATCCACTGCATTTATATTGTGCACCACTGGGTTGGATTTGATGTGAAATCTGCTGGATTGTTTTATGACACCAAGACAATTGCTTTACGGCACAAAACATTTTACTTTGCAAGTCATACACACCTTTATTCCAAACCCACTATACAGCATAATTTCAACTTTACATTAGCTTACCTGGTCAGAATGCATTTTGGCAAATATCAAGGGTAGTTATCGACTCTCATACTTTTTAAGCTTTTTGGCTAGCTCCATTTGGGAGAAATACTTACATGATTCATAGTTGTATCTCTTGATTTCTCAAAGGCAGCAGGTACAAAGTGATACATGCTACTGGCTTTTAAACAATACAAACTGTAACGGTGCTACATGGTTTAAAGACATACATGTCAACAAAGATCAGAATGAGACAGTCTTGTGTGTTTTGTCTTGGGTCTTCATTGTTCATTCTCCATTGTGTTTGTCTGTGGTTAAATAGTCTGACCTACTTGTTTCTCAGCTGATATGCCAGCAGTCTATCCATCCTCATTGAAAGATACATACCAGCAAACCATAGCTTTCACTTACTGGGGTTGGCTTTGATGAAATGTGTTTCTTATGGCGGACATCCTGGCTACAATTTAGAGGGTCTACACGATTGAGGTTCAACAATAACCATTTCCTGACTGAGAGCTTGATATGCATTGGAAAGCTGCCCTGCAAAGCCAGCCATCAATTATCATGCCTTGGCTTTAAAAAAAGAGAGGGGGAAATGTTGTCATTAATTGGTTCGCATCCATACCTAAGCCTGGGAATAATACTTACTTTAGGTTTAGTCTTGTGAGAAATGCCTGCTTCTGATTCACAAATTGGTCTGAGGAAAGATATCACGCGGGTAAAAATATGAAACCTGTGGTTTTTATTCATGTTAATTTGATTTTCAGCCCGCAGGCCAGCTCTAAGTAATCTGGTTATCTATTTGATGTCTGCATATGTTCATCACCTACGCAACCTCTGAGGCTTTCTTGTTCTGCTGGTGGCACAGGATTTCAGTCATGACGTGCCCTCAATATCATTACAATAAGCCTTAGGATGTTTAAAGGTCCAATATGTAGCTGGGGGCCAAACCCTGTAAAGTCAATAAAATCTTAAAATCACTTTTAAAACTAACAGGCAACCAGTAAAGAGCTGCTAAAATGGGGTGATATAGTCACGTCGTCTGGATTTGTTAAGAGCTAATACATACAATACTAGTATACAATGTGTGAATACTTACTGCAGCTTGGTGTTCGCTTATTTACACTCTACGCCAGTGGGGGCGGGGCGCATGAAGTAACCATAATGTAAGGGAAACTGGAAATAGCAGTGAAAAAAACTCAACAACAATGGCTGTGGTGAAAGAACAACAAAGGCAGCTGAGGGAATCTGAGGATTTAGAAAATGTTTCATCGGTGATAACGGAATTTGGAAGAGTTGACCATGAGATGTTAGCACCAAGTAGCACTGTGATTATTCCTGAAATAATACATAAACCACCAAAAAACAACTTACGTTATGGGGTCCATTTTGCTAATATTTCTGACCAAAAACACTTGAATTCATGACAAGTTGTATTTATGACTTCTGATCTCAGCAGTAGGAGCTTATGAGGAAGTGCTCCTCATGATGCTAGCATTAGCTATGCTAGCATCATGCTAACACAGAACATGAACGTAATTGAGTCATCAACTCCAGTATGACATTTTGTAATGCAACCATATAAATAATGCTGATATCAAACAATTGGAGAGTAGCAAAATACAAAAACCTGTTGTTTTGTCAAAATTGGGATGTTTTCAGTTATTAATCAAAATTCTATGATAATAATTGATTATTTGTACTTGTACTGTCATCAGTCAGTAACTGTAAAATCAATATAATTAAGATTTGCAGATTTTAAGATTGCATTTAGATTTTGATCAATCGTATTGGATATTGAAATGATGCACAGAAACTGACTGAAAAAAAAAATAGATTTAAAAAAATCTTTAAGGGGAAAATAAGCCAAAATATTGTGAATGTATCCATCTTTATTTCACTTTTTCTACCTTGTTTCAGTAGTGACACATTTTGGGAGGGGAAAGGAGTTCTGAATATATAATATGAAATTTGACTGTACTTTTAGTAGATATGTGTGTCACAGATATGGTGTAACATGTATGGTCACAGTTTGGGGGAAACAGATTTCAATGTTTTTCCAACCCCAAATTTGAACTGTTTCAGTAGAACCACCCACTCCGAAAACACTTCCACGACCAGTTTAAACCACATAAAAAACTGAAATGGAAAAATGTTCCAAATAACCACACTGAAAATTGCAGCAAAATAAAGGTACTTATCGTGAAGTTTACAACTCGGACGAGAGGAAAAGGAACAGAAAAAAGAGCCAGGTCAAACCTATTCCTAGGAGGTTCCCCCATAGTGGCAAGCTTAAAGTGTTTATCTTAACAGGAATGCTCTTTCTATCCATTTCTATCCATGTTGTTGCTCGAAGAAAATGGATGTTAGTGATTGCATTTGTAGTTTAGTAGTGTTATCTGCAGGTAAAAAAGTCACTGAGGAAAAACTGATATGGTTACTTATCATTTGGTGGAGCAAAGCATTGTCTGAAACTGTCTTTCTGATTTGGTAGTCCAGTGTTAGGACACCTGTAGCGTTGAAACCAAACCCCTGTGTCCATGTCAATGGGATGACTGTCTGTGTCTTCTAGCTCTCTCCTCTTATAGAAGCGATTCTTTTTTCCTGTTCACCTGAATTGAAAAGGCCGTGGCAGAGGTTAGTTAGACAGCTATCAGAGCCGATCCTTCTCATGGGTACTCCGGCACCTCAGTTCAGTTTTTCTGCTGAGAAAGTATTTCTATTTGTGACAGAATATCAGAACCACC
>CABFOQ010024439.1:24095-41987 GCA_900660455.1 Gephyroberyx darwinii
ATATCAGAACCACCTGCTCTTACCATGAAATGCACTGATGAGTGAATCCAAGTGGAAGATTAATTTCACCCATTAAATCCACTTCAGCCATGAAGGAGAGATGTAGAAGAAAGGGAGTAAACGGGGGAAATAACAACTCAGACAAGGTTTGTGTAAAAGGTGGTGCAGAATATAAACCTGTTTATATTCATTAATTTAGACCAAAACAACACCACAAAATAATGACTCTGAGTAAGCTCTTTAATCTAGTATTGAGTCTCTCAAAACAGCTGAAAAAAAGCTGTCAATGGGGTGAAATAATTTGACTTATTCCCAATGCAATTCAACTTGTTTTTTTTGTGTGACATTAGAGGAGGAGGTTAGAGGAGTGGCTCAACTTATTTCAAGATATTGCCACACAAGAAAAGTCTTGAAACGGGTGAAACTGGAAACAAGTGAAACTATCTCACCCCTCTGGCAGATTTCTTTTCACATGATTTAAGGAAAACAATATTACAATACTCAATTCTTAGACTATATGGAGGGATATCTCTGCAGTGAAAATATCAAAGCTACATCTTAATGTTTCCAGGCACAACAAGAAGTAAATGGCTAATTATGATACATGAATTCACTGTAACTCCCCACAGAGGCCAAAGTCGTTTTATAAATTTTCCCCTACTCTGCAAACTTTCATTTTTTACCCTGTGGGCTTAATGGTGGCAGGAAACAGGAAATGGGTGAGGAATCTCCCCCTCCTCTAGTTGATATGTACACCTCTGGTCTTGGTCTTTGACTGAATACATTGTAGACCTTTAGCTGTGATAAGGATCTCACTGAGGAAACTCAATGCAGTCCAGCATGGTTGCAGAGTGCCGGGGTGCATTGTGCAGAGGGTCAAAAGGTAGTGCGTTACAAGAGGCCATGACTCGGCAGCCCGTTGATATGTTGCTGTTTTTCAGACTGATCACTTTGCACTGTAATCGCATGTAGGTGTCTGCTTTCCTGACATTATGTTAGCTTTAATCAAGTGTGCGTATTGGGTTGAATGTGGTGCAGAAAGCGCATGAAGGAAGTAGATGCCAGGGGGGAAAAGACAATCAAGCACAGGTTAAAGGAGCAGAAGGCAAAAAAGTCCTCCCTCTTACAACAACACTGCTATTTTTTCTGCCTCGCAGTTGGACTCGTTTGACGTGGAACAATCACTGAAGAATTTGTCATCACTAAACGGTCACATCAACTCTGTTACCTCAAGGATTTTATCACATTTCCACAAAAGCTAAACTGTTTAACCTTAAATTGCTGCTTCCTACTGAAGCAAACACCCATGGCAGCAGCAGGTTAAAGCCAAAGCAGAAAAAGCAAACAGAATCTGAGCACAGGACGTGGAGGATGTTTTGTTCTGGCACACTGAAAAGCAAGCAGTGTGTCAGTCTTGCCACACCCAGAGATAAAGATAATTTTTTCAGGCTTTCAGAGGTTTTGGCCCATGATGCCATTAATCTGTTGCTGCCTTGGAGTTTTGAATCCACTTAAATCTGCTTGTATTGTTTGATACTAACAGAAATATAATAAGTACAAGCTAGGGCATAAAACACCGATTTGCACTCACTCAGTTGTGCTTTTTGTGTATTTAAGTGATTTACAGTAATACTTCCCAACCGCAGCAACCGCCTAGGGTGATGGAGATTGCAATTTGCTCCATGCACCTATCCCTAATAACATTACCAGCTAACCGAAGAACCAACGACCCATACAAAACATGTCTTAGAGCAGATTTAAACTTCAAGGAAACGCTGTTTGTGAGTAATATTGGATTTGCTTTGCGGAGCCCTTTCTGAGTCACTACATTCACACTCCCCTGTTTGGGTCAGCTGACATTTGGGAGCTAATCCTAAAATTACCCAGGGAGCTTCAGAAGTAAATGCCCCTTTAATACCAATAAGTATGTTTGACTTATAAGTGTGGGTGTCAGGTTTTGTGGGCAGAAACTGAACTGAGCATGAACCTTAGTGGAATGTTTAGATAGCTTTTTGTGAGCTGCATTTTCCTCATTGACAACAAGCCGGTCCAAATTTCAGCAGGGCCCTCGCTGAATCTTGCTGTGCTGGAGCAAAGTGCACAAAGGACTCAAGTCAAGTGCATGTGACAAATGTGCAAACAGCTCTCATTTTTCTAAAACTGTCAAAGCTGTTTCTTGTCCGTGGGACAGGCTCTCCTGTGTATCCTTGTCAGAGCCCGCTGACGGAACGAGCCAATGTTCTCACTGGGTTTCTGGAGAACACAATTAAACGCTAGGCTGGCCTTACTTTACCCGCAGAGTGATGGACGAGACTTGTCTCAGTCAGTGGTCTGTTCCTGCTCTGGGTTTGGCCCTGTCTTTACCCTGGACTGTGCCAGGGAGGCAAGCTGTCTGAATGGAGGCTGTCAGACCATTCTCCTCCTCTCTGGAGTAAAAAAGGATGGAGAAGTCTCCTTCCGTGGGACTGTGGTCATTCTCTGACTTGAAGAAGCCCAAATGTTCCTAGAGTACCTGAGTGGAGCGGCAACATTGACCTTGGAAATGGTGAGAATCTTTAAAGCGGTTGGTCCTCTGTGTTTTCGCTGATAAATTCCACATTCTGTGTATTTTGTCTAGGTAAAGCATGTTTACTATAAAGAACGTTCGTATATTGACTTTGTCATGGATATTTCATGAGAGACTTTTGGGCAGATGACTGGTTATACCCCAGTGGTGTCTGGCGTTTGAAAAGAGACAAAATACATGTTTCCTCACGCTGTGGTCCTGTAAATATCTTAACTTTATGGATTGACCGCATGGAGTCAGAAAGGTATCAGATGTGTAAATGTATCATATTAAGGCATCACATGAAAGAGTAGAGCTTCTCTAAAACAAGTCAGAGAGCACAACGCTGCTGTCGGGTGAAAACCTTGTATCTCCAACCTTTTCAGGAACTAAGAAAAACAGCCTTGTTTCTAGCAGTTAAGAGTTTATCTAACTGGTTTTGAAAGGGTTTCATAAGACCAAGGGACCAGCATAAGACCAGCATTTCTCTCATGGTGTCAGTATTTTTTCGTGAACTCTTGGCTTTCTCTCTTTGGTAACCCATCTCTCCACTGGCACTCACCCACTGACACATTCCCTCAGGTTATTAACACAGTAGACTAACGTTTGACTAACTTTTATTCTGTCTCCTGTTAAGTCAACAGTGATTTCCTCAATGGAGGCATAAAAGTGGGCAAATGACAATAGACGTTAATTTCTTTTTTGTGACCTCTGAGCTCGATGGCATCCTCGACCATGTTGGTGTTTTGTCACTGTTTACCTAACATTTTGTCCAGTTTTTGCTTGGTCACTCCTGTATCATTGAACAAAGACAGAGCTGGACCAGAGTCAAGGGGAAAAGAGCCTTACAGAGTGACGCATTACAATCTGAACTCCAACTAATGACACTGATATAATTGGGGAAATGCTTGACTTGGGGATAATTGTGTTAATGAAGAATGCAGCTCAATCTTTTTATTGTCTGATGGCCATCTGAAATTGATCCTGATCCTCCTTTTGTACCAAATAACAGGACTGGAAACACTCCTAGTTACTGTTCAATGGACTTGGGATGAGAGAGACTCACTCAGTGAAGTTTTGAATTATTAGTTAGGGGTTGCTCCTGTGAGAGAGGAGTTGTAATGATAATACATCAGAAAGGGAACTAGAATTTAAAGTACTAATCTGCAACATTTACATAGAAATACTTTTCTGTTTGCTTGTTCTGTTTACTCTCTATCTCTATCTACAATTGATACAACACAATAGTGATTCAACCAGGAACAACCCCGGAAGAATCCTCTGCCGCACAGGAAGTGATGCGTTTACCTTTCCGGTTTATTTTGAATAAATGGAAGATGAACTGGTAGTTAGCATGAGCAGCGATAGCTACCATGGCTGAACAGACAAACAAAAGAGCGCCACCAAAAACGTACATATTGCCACTCACAGACTGGTTGATTTACTGATTGTTTTCTATTCAAATGCCATGTTAACACCCAGCCTACATTCATGTACAGTCATAACCAAAGCTCTCTGTGTTTTATACAACAGGCATCCGGTTGAGTTTGTCCAGTCAGAAACCTGCATGTGTGAAGCCACAGCAGACAGCAATGGAGCCCTGGCCTGCAGTGGCCTGGGTGCTACTGCTGACCGCCATCTCTGATCTGCTGAAAACCGCCCAAACAAGGGACTTTACCGAACAAGACATCATCTACCTCCATCCCTCGAGTGAGTGTCAAATCTAACTTTTAATGTAGTGTTATTGTCTCACAAATGGAGGCAGACAGAGTTTCATGATGCATCTGTTTATTTTTGCATTATTATTATTATTATTTTATTGTTATTGTTGTTGTTGTTGTTATATATGCTTTGCAATCAAGACTTGATAGTAACTAATTTGACTCAAAGTTGTGAAACAAGGTTAATTTATGTTATATGATATATGTGATACTAATATTACTACTACTAGTACTACTTCTAGTACTACTACTATTACCAATAATAATAATACAGTTTATTTATATAGTGGTTATCTTAAAGCAGTGTTTACTTACGGGAAGGCATAAAAACAAGAATATTAAAATACATAATGAGGAGATAAAAGAAGAAATAAACATTAAAAAAAACCTAAGAAACACCCCAAGATTAAAAGATTAAAAAGTTAAAGCTCAAAGCTGTTACCAAGCTCTGGCGTTTCTCAAACCATTGACAATAGTAAAAATCAATCAAAATGAATCCTAGATACTTTGTCTTCTGAGTGTAAACAAAAGATGCTCTTGAAGGGAATTACCTTTCTGTGTTCCTGGAGAGAAGTGAGTGAAGGTTAACGAGAGGAACAGGACACCTCTTGAGGCTCTGAACACGTTAGGATGTTAGCTCCTGTCATGGATGTGACCCGACTTGAAACCAGTCATCGTGTGTGGAGCTCAGCAAATCTCATCAGTCCCATCAATCTCTTGGTTGTCCCCTTCTGTTGTTCCTCTGCCGTACTGTCTCTCAGGCACTGTTCTTCACTTAAAGTCACAATGAATTGACAAATGACTTTTTCACCTTGTTAGCTAATTTATATATTATATTATTTATATTTTCCATGTCATAATGCACACCTATTTAACAATACACGCCAAAACATCTACCAAAAAATTACCTTCTCATATTTTTAGATCAAAATCCTGTTACTTTTAACAGCATATTTTTATTAGTTACTTCAGGGTATACTAGTAAGCGTACATAAAAATGTTTCACATTCCACTCCCCACCCCTCATCTAAAATATATAATTGGATACTGCTATCCCATTGGTTTACACCGTCACGTCTCAGTAACCCTGAAGCAGGGTATCCCCTTAAAAAGTCTTAAATGATCTAAACGTAAGGCCTCAAGACGTATGAATATGTCTTAAATCCAGTTATCCAGTTATTTGTCCACTCTTAGATTAATACAGAAAAGGATTAGTAGTGCAATATGCATCCTGTCTGCTTTACGAAACACAATTGGACTTGATATCCTAAAACATTTAATTTCCTTCCTTTAATGTCCTTTTTTCTTACTCTGCTCATTTATAGTTTAAGAACTTTCCACAGGTATGTCGAATGAGAAACAGCTTCGTTTCTTTATTTTGATTTTTAAAACTTTAAAAGTCTCAAATTTGGCTTTCTGAAACCTGTAGATACCCAGTAAAGGTATATAATAGGAAAATAGTTACACACTTAGCTGACTTCAGCATGGCTTTATTTAGGCCTTATAGAGGCAATGGAGCATTTACTATGAGGCCATTCAGCACTACAGGAAAAGAAAGGATAACTAATTAGGCTGTGGTCTATATTTGGTCAATGTACATAATAATAGTATAATTTTCACAAGCAATAAAAATAACCCATAATAAATAAATAAATAAATAATAAGCAATAATACAAAAAAACTTCTAACTGGTGTCATCTGAAAGAAACCATAAGGCTAAGAAGGAGTTACCTATGGAAACCTGATGATTTTAGAGAGGATAAAACAAAACAAACCCCTTCTCCTTAAACTGGTAGCTGGTGTCTGGCATCTGAAAGTATGAGGCTGTAAGTTTATCCTAAATGCTGCCAATGAAGTAGGCACAATCAAATCTAACACATCATAAGTGGAGTGGAAAAAACACAAGTGCTTAATGGAGTGAGTTGGAGTTCAAATTGGACAGGATTGTGGGCAGTGGTGCTACACCCTCAGCACCGGCAGACACCAGATCAGCCACTTCACTGTGAACAGCACCAGGATGAATTGGAGTGGACGAGAGCGGTGGACATTTCAAACTTTGAAGATGCTGTTCTTCATTCAATTTCTCTACCAGCTTATTCCCTTCTCAGGGAGACCTATCCCAGCATGCACTGGCTGAAAGGCAGCAGACTCTCTGATAGACAGACACTCACATTAATTCCTATGGGCAGTGTAGAGTTTCTAGTCCACCTGACTTGCCGGAGGAAACCCAGGAGAACACAGGGAGAACAACTCCACACAGAAAGGACCAGGAATCGAACCTGCAACCGTCTAGCTGTTGTGGTCACACTCTTTACTGAAAACACAACTTGTCTTGTCACTGCATTGCATTCTGGTCTATTAAAGGCTATTAGAGGCTAGTGGAGAAATTGGTATCTCTTCCTCTTCTACCATGGTTCTCCCTGTATGATTGTTGAGTCTAGAAAGAAGCTCTTTGATCATCAACCCTTTGGTTCTGAGGGACTAACACCAAAACCTCCATTGTAGCTGCGCTGGAAATATCTTGACGTGACGTCATCTACATTTGGCCAGTTATCCGCAGTGTCACAGACCGGCTCATGTGTGGGACAAAGATGGGAGACCACGCAGGAGTTTAAATGCCAAAAAGATGATTTATTTACAACTAAGGATAATAAACTATATCAAACAAGGAAATGGGATGTGTTAGCCAGTATAATCAGTAGTGCATGGCTGAGTGAAAGTGTGGTGTGGGGGTGTTGTCTGATGTAAAGTAAAAGAACCAAAACCATACGTCAAACCAAAGTGGATGTCTGTGGAGAGGGAGAGAGAGAGTGTTAGTGACAGCCAGCTTTATACCCTAGTACTCAGAGCTGCACAGGTGTACTCCATGAACACTAATGACTCCTCCTATCACTCCCTGTCTTTGAAATACAGCCAATAACAAGGAGAGCAGGGCAGGAGAGTCGTCACAGCAGGAATAAGAAAAATATAGCAGCGAACAACACAATGGGCCCAGGAATGCGAGAACATCACCAATAGCTGTTTCTATCAGTGTTGAAGTATTTCAGGGTGAATTGTTCCCTTAATCTCCTGGCCTGGTGTCCATGTATCTGGTGTCTGATCCCTGAGAAGCTGTAAACCAGGGCTTGTCTGAGTTGTCCTGTAACAGCCGTTGTTACAGACACTGTTATTACAGGGCGCCACCAATATGCCCCGTGGAGAGGTCACTCTATCTCTGTCATCTATCTCTCTTTCTCACACTCTCACACTGGCCACGACATGATTATACTGCTTACACTACACAACATTAATACATTGTCCTGTTCAAATTGTGACTGACAGCTATGGGTTATCAGGATAGCTGTGGCCGGAGTGGCTTTTAGCAGGATACCCACTGATCCAGGGTTCTGCGTTAGCCCGCCAGACAAAGCCACAGTTGGTGCAGCAACTGCCTGCATCCCCTCCCCTCCCCTCCAACACACACACACACACACACACACACTCTCAGACTCTCTCTCTCTCCAAGCCCGGGTCTTTGAAGTATGGTATGTGGTCATGTGAATCCATGCATAGCCAGCCATTACGGTTAACCTCACCCGTGTTCTTTTGCCTTCTGGCCTCTGCCCCCCTTTTGTCTTGTTCACACATCAGCCCGGGCCTGAGGCCTTTACCAAGTGGAGAGATCCCGTACAGCACTTGAAACAGCCACAACTGTTCGCTACCTTTCACGATGACCTTTTCTTGTCCCAGCCAGTCGAGGACATTGAAACACTAGGCGATTGTCCTGTGGAGTTTGTAGCCAGCAAAGTGGTAATGTGATGATCACCAAACCCCAGATGAGGGCTAATTGATTGTTGTCCTTTGGCTGTCCCTGTGACTCGGGACAAAATGTCCTGACCAGCGACCACCTCTAATTGGACCTCAGTGTCAATTAGATCGTTTTCCAGAGAAATGGCAGATTTTCACGATTTTTTTCTCTACCCTTTTAGTAAAGTCTTAGTGAACGTCATCCCAATTCATATGAACCAAATACTGTTCTGCTGTGTTAGTGCTGGTAGGTTGTTACTTTGTTTAAGTGTTTGGTTCCTTCTCTATCATTTCTGTTTGTCGTATAGTTCACTGTTTCTTAGACTGTCAGGACCCAGAATGGGCTACGTGCCTGTTTCTGTTGGGTCCCTACAGACCAACAGCACAGTTCAGACTAAATTTCTCATTTGGGTCCTGCCTGAAATAGTTTCAGACTCCCTGGTGTAGACTGAACCTCTATAGTCTCCCTCAGTTGGAGACAGTAAATTGGTTAACTCCTGCCTCTGAGACAGGCATCTTGCTGATTAAAACCTACTAGCTTCAAATTTACTAGATTTTATTTTTGCTGAGTTATTTTCATGAGTGATGAAACCCAATCAAAACACCTTGTTAAACTTGAAAAATGCTTGTTCCTTAATCTGTACATGGCTTTTTCTTTTAGTTTTTTTAAGATGTAAGGCTTTCATATGACAGCTGTGATATGGTTGGTAAGCCCCCCCGATTAAGTGACTTGAAGCAACACAACTCTCTCCAGGAAGCGGGCATGTTAGAGGTCAGTCGCCGGCCTTCAGAAACAGGCCCCTATATAGCCAGTAAGAAAATCACTTAAGATCTTTCATCAAACAAAGGCAGACTTCTTGGGATCAGGTTTGGCTTTCTGGGATACTCCGGGAGATATCCATAGCGGCTCAAGGCCACCCTTCTGGTCCCACTGGGGATTTGTGTGAGTGTGTGTGTGTTTCTGTGTGTGTGTGTGTGTGTGTGTGTGTGTGCATCTACATGTGTTTGCATATCTAGTATGTATTAAGGTTCGACCAAATAGGGGTTGTGGAAGGCAGATACCATTATTGTTAGACTGAAGCCACAGCTAATATTTTGTGCCGATATTCAATATCTTTGAACGTTTTCTGGCCAAATAATGGTTACAAATAATTAGAATTAATTTTACAAGTTTTCCCCTCAGGATTTTATTCTTTTCTGAAACTGCATTTACACAATTTGACACTAAAAATCTCCACTGAAACCCAGACTAATGAAATTCTCAAGGCAGCTCTTCAAGGCAGGGTGACCTACCACCTATTCAATGGTAGGGGACATTCTGGGATGCATTACTGCCTTTAAATGAAAAAATCATTTACAAAAACATCATTGAACTGAGATGAGCAAAGAAAAGAAAATTTCATTGCAGGTTTTACAGACTGTTTTTATGTAGCAATGGTCAGGGAGGAACCCCGACTGTAGTATGTAGTGTCTCTATATCTCTGTGTCAGTGTTTTGTATGCCTCTACATTGGTGAGTTTCCATAAATACGCCCTTACATGTCTGTGCACCCTTATGGCCATGTGGGCGGATGCTTGCTTACATTTTGTGTCTTTTGTATGCAGTGTAGTATTTGTGTAACTTTCAGTGTTTGTATGGTGGGTCCAACAGTGAGCCACTAGCCAGAAGTCCTGGGAGGTAAAGGGTGGGGTTGTGGTCTGCCCAAGGAGAGATCATGCTGATTGGCAGGCTTTGTTTTGCTGAATGAAGTTTGTCTGACCTACAGACCTGCAGCTGTCAGAGGGGAAGAGGCGGTGTGGAGGAGGGGGCGAAACCAGATTAATGTAATGGTGTGAAATTGGAAAGGCTAACAGTGTCGCCGTTTGATCCCAGCAGATGGTCACCATGGACATTTTCCATCCTCTCTGGGGACCCTGCACTGACAAAACGGGGTTCAGGGCAGAAACTGAGTTTTGAAAGCCAGAAATCTCAGCACTTGGCTGAGATTCATTGAGTCATAGGTATTGATCAACAACCCTATCAACCCCCACAGATATATGTGGTCAAAGCTCGCTGTTATTGGACTCTGTGGAAACACATTCTCTAGAGTGATGAATGACGCTTCACCATCTGGTAGTCCGACGGACTGAAGGGAAATCTACAACATATATATATTGTTATAGCAGCAAAGGGGGGACCAACTCCATATTAATGCCCATGATTTTGGAATAAGATGTTTGACGAGCAGGTGTCCACATACTTTTGGCCATGTGGTGTGTGTTCTGTATACTTGGTGAAAGAGGATGGCTGCTTTGGTTTTCTTTCTGGATGGTTAAAAGGGTTTGCTTGTGACATGCCTAAAAATAAGACTTAAGAGATATATGTTTAATGTTAATGACCAAGAGATTTATGTTTAATGTTAAATGTTGAGTATGTTTTGTTTATTGTATTTTGTATATTGTATATTGTTATTTATTCATCTTACTGCATTACACGATTCTCAATATGTTTGTGTTCATTGTTTTCCCAGCCACTCCATTCCCCGGTGGATTCAAATGCTTCACCTGTGAAGATGCATCAGACAACTATGAGTGCAATCGCTGGGCACCAGACCTGTACTGCCCACGAGGTGAGAATATCCAAGACTATCCTAAAACAAATCCATCTATGGATTGTTGACATTTGTGGGGTTAAGTGTACAGTACAGATATTTCTTTCATCTCTTTCTGTGAAGTAATGGCCGTTAGCATGCTACATGCGTTCTCTGTTCTTCCTCACCTCCCAAAATCTTGTCTCTGTATTTAGATTTGGCATTCTTGCTCCCAGGAAGGTTGTAAATTAATGCCCTGTTTGTTCTTCAGAGGCCTGTGTACCTGCGCGTTATTGAACATATTTCACTAGCTGTGGACATGTTTAGGTCATAAATAGTTGCCCTGATAAAATGAACTGGCCCAAGCTAGCCCCCCTTGACCGCTGCTGGACAGATTTACAGTTCTCTTTTAATGACTAAGTATTTCTTGGCCTAGCTCATAAAAAGCACATTCTTTGTTTGAAAACCTCTCTCATAGACTGAGATACAGAGCTCGACCAAAACCCTGTGGAATGTGTTCTGTAACGCAGTACGATTGGCATTTCCCTCAGGTTTCAGTGGTTTTCAGCATGACAAACGTGACATTCAAGGCATGGACACATGGAGCTTTTTAGATATTATATGGCAAAGGCAAAAACTCAATCCAACTCAAATCCCCCTGGAGATCAAGATGAAAAGGACCTTTTACGGGACTTTGCAGAAGAATAACATTCTCATTTTAACTCTCATTCTCATAAAGGTAGTATTATATCCGCTGTGGTTATTTGGGACAATGCTTGAGACTGAATTTTTCACATGTTCTTCAGAGGCCAGATATTGCTACACGCGCCACAAGATGAATGTGGAGGGAGACAGTGTCTCAGTGACTAAACGCTGTGTGGCCCTGGAGGATTGTCTTTCCACAGGATGCAACGAAATGGATCATGAAGGAAACAAGGTGAGGAGGAAGGAAAGTAAGTCAGAATTACCTTTCCTGGCCAAGAATATTACATTTGTGAGGGAGTTGGCTTGGTGTATACATGCTTTTCACATTGGGTAACACTAGATCTCATACATAACATAAAATACATGACTGGACAGGACCTTCCACAGAGTGCAAGAAGGAGTAGTGGATAGGTATTAGTACATTTTTTCAACACAGACAAACACACTGTTATCAGTGTAGTGTCAGTCCAGCGCATGTCCAGAACTCAGCCTCACCAAATATTGTTGTTCCAATATGTTCCAGTGAAATGGGTCAGAGTAATAGGTCCAGCACCTGCATATAGCTGTGTGTTAGACTATTCAGTTATGCCTTGAGTTTCCCTAAAGCATTTAGGTAATCATGTTCCCAAATATGCTGTAGGGAAAAATATCTTTAATTCCATTGTCTTGTATAGAACAGAGATGAAGTTGGTGCAAAGTTACCTCAGATTGAGAATCTGCCACAGCTGCTAAAAGAAATAAAATCAAATTAAAGGAGCATTAAGTAATCTATGATTACAGAAAAATACAGGGGGGGTTGAGGCCCAGGTGGAGCCAGGGATTGGCATAATCAGATACAGTTTTTCTAGAATATTTATAGAGTTTTCCTGTTTCACCAATACTGTGCTGTACCGGTACTGGGTCTACTATGGGTACAGCACAGTATCGGCACCATTTGGTTTGTGTACCTTACCGGCATGCCTCTATTGTAGCCATACTGAACTGAGGTAAAGGACAAGTACAGCGCAGTACACCGATGCAGTGGATAAAACACACGTTAAATGTTGAGGATCCTTCTCAGTCTCCTTCAGCACCACTTCACTGGGTTGTTCAGTTAATCCGGAGATCATCCAAAGTGCTCACTGTAGATAAGATGAAGACAGGGGTTTAGCAGGCCTCTCCCTGGGCACTGTCACTCTAATCCCTGTTGAAAGGTGTGTGTGTGTGTGTGTCTTCTACATCTGTAGCCTTGCCTACAGAAACGGGAAGGAAATTGGAGGTGAAGAGGTTGGAGTCAGAGAATCAAAGGCAGTGGCAAAGATTAACTGGTCACCTTTATTTGCCAAATAGCACAAATTGGACTTGGTGTGTACCTGCTTCTCACTGACACATTACAAAGACGTAGTTGGACCTCAGTGGACACTAGCACATTAATGGGGAAACAAGCTTTGCATCGCGATATATTACCTCTTCTTTAGATGTTTTTGTTGGATCTCTGCTCTATTTAGCTAGCTTATTGTGAAAATGTGACTTTATTTGTTGTGTCAGTTACAGGCCACCGAAGCTCAAGGGGATGGGAGGGGTTTCTGTGGCATTGTGCCAGTGTTGTTACAATGCCTACTGGTCTGATAGAGGTCATAGATTACTTAATACTATTATTTACCATTTAATTGTTTTTATTGTTTCTCTTTTTTGTCAAGGTGTGCACAGCCTGCTGTGAGGGGACCATCTGTAACCTCCCGCTGCCTTGGAATGAAACAGAGGCCATCTTCTCCACCACCTCACCTCTTAGTGGCACTGCAGGTCTTTCAAAAAACTACACATTGACTTTCTGTCTTCTCATTCTCGCTTTCCTCATCTCAAGTTATGTTTGAAAAGTGGAGAGACAATCAATGATATGAATAGGAAGTTGGAACGCCTAAGGAACCCTGTCAATGGACCCGCTCAACTCCGCTCAACTCCCGCTCAGTATGGAGTCCATACTGATGTAATGCTATTCTGACAGCTCGTCTTCCTGCAGAGTCAAAAGGGATTGAAGAGATGCGACAACCCTTCAACATAAGTAGGCTATCAAGAGAATGAGCACTTAGCACTGCACAGTGGTACTCTCTTTGAAAACATTGGCATTATCACTGTTGATCTTGAAGGATAAAACATCATAAACACGACTGTATAATGTTACATTACTCTGCTCGGGCCCTCTAGGCTGTGACTGGTGGGAATGCTGTAAACTTAGAAATTTGTCACGCCAAGTTGGGACTTGTCAGTTTACGGGCTTCAGCATTTTAGTTTGGTAAAGGAAGAAGTGAAGAACTTTGCCCTAGCCAATATAGGGAGTAGTGTCTGGTTTAAATGTTTTCTGATTTGATGTTACATTTGCGAGTCAATATTCCATGTTCTATGTTGTTGAACACACATGTAAATAATGCATAGTATTTATTTTTATATGAATTGTTGCTGTTGTTGTTGCTAGTGTGAAATGTTACCTGTAGTTTATAGCATGAATCTGAAGTGTGAAACCCCCATGGTCCATGTGTCATGACTGAGTAGCAGAGCTGGGAGGGATTTGAAGAAGAGGTGTTTTCATGATGAGAGGTTATTGGTTTGTGTGGCAATATGACACATAAGAAACAATACATTGGTGTAATTTGACAAATTATTAAAAATATCAATAACATAATTAACAAACACGTATAATTCCTTTTCAGTTATCTGGTTATTTAGAATTATCCTCTGCATTCAGGTCAGTCCTGAGTTAGGGTTAGTGTTATAAATGTGGTTTTCTTCCATTTCTGACTGATGTGGAAAATATTTCTATCATGGAAAAGAAGGCTCGGCATGGATCTGAACTCTTAGTATGAGGTGGTGGAACACATTGTTTGAGAGAAAATGTATTTCCTTAAAAAAGAAGAAAATAGTTAAAAAGAAATGAGAGCGCTATTTTAATTATTTTCCAGAGATACAAAATAGATTTGACTTTCCATTCAGCACGCTGCCCCAGACCTGAGCACTGCAATGTGTTTTGTCTGTTGTGCTGGAATTTTTCATGGAATGAAAACATAAGGGCTTCCGACAGCACAGCAACTTTACCGAGAAGCAAAGAAAGTTTAAACTGTGGAAACATGCTCCATACAAGACTTTTCTTCTCATCATTTCGAGGAAAAATCCACCCTAAAACACTTTAACACTGTTTAAAAACAGCTATTGGTGATGTACCTTGCATTCCTGGACCCATTTTGTTGTTTGCCGGTGTATTTTTCATATTCCCACAGATAACTGGCCAAACATGCCGTGACTTCACATTGAGATATTTGTAGTGCAGCTACAATGGAGTTTGATAGGAGAACATTTTTCATCAATCTAAAACATCAACGGTAAACATTAGCTTTTGGTGTCTGTCAAAGAGCTTCTTTCAAGACCCACCTACCGAAGTTCAACAATCATACAGGGAGAAATCCATCATAGCAGAGGAAGAGATACCAATTTCTCCACTGACAGTATCTTCAATAGCCCATAATGCAATGCAGCCACAAGATGTGTTGTTTTGAGTAAGCACCTGTGATTATAAACATGCCACAATGTTCACAAACTAGTTAGCTAGCTAGCTGTATTTATATACCCATACACCCACCTTTGATTTAAAGCAACAAGCTCACACCTAACCCCAGAGGGCTGCCGCAAGGCATTTTGGGACATGTCTAACTGAAGTAGAAGTAGACGAGGCGGGTTGAGGGAAAGTGGGTACACCAAAACAGTAAATTACAACACAAAATAGCTGCTGGAATGCATTGAACATCAGAAATTGTTGATATCTAACAGTGTTAGAGGATAGGGGGAGTTTTCCTTTCCGCTGCGGTGCCATGGTTCTCCGGTCTTGGTATTGTCTATGACACCTTTCTCATCCATCACTCGATGTTTGGGAGTGGAGCCAGGGAGAAAATGCAGCGTTTGCAATTACAGTGTTATTGTTCTCAAGGCTTTAGGATTTGCTTAGGCTGGTGGCCCGAGACACAGAGGAGGCTGGTCACTTCCCTTCCCTCTCTCTCTCTCCCTCTCTCTCTTGCCCTCTCTCTCTCTCTCTCTCTCTCTCTCTCTCTCTCTCTCTCTCTCTCTCTCTCTCGTCTCACTCTTTTCACCAGGACTCCAGCCAAAGGCCGGGAGGAAAACAGTTCATCAGTATGATGTACAGAGACAAATTGTTTTACCTTGTGCAGTTTGCTCCGTCAGCACTTAGAAATGATTTTGTTAGCAGTTAGTTCAAGGGCTAGAAAGTGTTGTACCTTTTTGAAACAGGCAATATTTGATTTCAGTCAGAGAACTTTAGGCTTTTGTATTGCACCCTAAGAGCCAAAATATCTTTTCACATGTTGCCTTCACTGATTCAAGCAAACTTTGATACAGAAGATGTGAAACAAGTGCTTGTGCATGAACGTACCTTCACTGAAAACCAGACAGTTGCATGCCAGTTTTGTGCCAACTTGTGTTATGTGGATTTCTGTTTGATATGTGCCACTGCTATGTAAATATTTGTACATATAGATGTGAAATACTTTGGAACTTCATATTAAAGATGAAGACATATCTGTTTACGATTACGCATTTTTTGATCAAGCATAACAGCTATTTATGTGACTATTTCATCATTATCCTTCTGTGTTCCAGTCAATGCTGATTTTCCACTGAATGAGGAGTTTCCATGCAGCAGACTGAGCATGGCGCCAATAAATCTGCCATGTTATTCTACCAGTTGACCTCTGATATTCATAAATATTGAAGTGCATAGTGTTGACCACAGAGTTACTCATCTGAATTGTGTTGACCTACTTCATCAGTTGAGGCAGCCGTGTTTTTAGATAAGACCTTCCTGGAGAAAGGAAGCCCAGTGATGTCACTCCTCTATTATTCTTAAGGAGGAAAATAAAAAACAAATGATCCTTTACTCTTGACCGCAGTTAACGTCCCCCTCTTTTACAGAATGGTTGTTTTGCTGATCGGCAGGACACTATTAGAGCAGAAGCCAGTAGGCTCAGTCAAAAGCTGTAGGATGGAGCATGACGGTAGCTACGGCTGAATTTACACATCATATGTGTCAGAGAACCGACCGTTCACTGCTGCATAAACACATGCGACCATACATTTTTTGTCACAAATATTCTTGTATCCTTGAATGAACACAAAAGTTGGAATATTACCTTAGAAACTCATTTAACACACCATGAACATTTGTAATCCCTAATAAACCCTGACTTCCCCAGAGAATTTATCAAATTCCCTGTCTGGAATACACCTCTCGAAATTCCATGATAATCCAGAAAGTCCATGACGAGTGGGAAGCCCGGCGTAAAAAATGAGCCATAATTCTGTGTAACTTGAGTTCCAGTAACATTAACCATTCTCAGAACAACAGCAGTGTGACGCTATACCATAAGCAGTAGTATTATGGGTTCAGTATGCTTTGAATGCAATATGTTGAAATCAATCAAGTTGCATGGTGTTATTTTTCAACACACTATGGTTAGTCTGCATAGCACTACCAAACTAGTGAAACATTTTCAGGTACTACAGAAATCAGACCTGTTTAAAGTCATTGACGTTGAAAATAATACATTTGGGTTTGAGTACAAATCCTAAGTGAGCTTTGAGGATAATTTCCTGGGTTGTCAGTGGATCGGAGAACGCCCCCGTCGAGGTGTATTGTGGGAACATGACCCCGGTTGAATGTAACTCCTGGGGTCAGAGGTTAATATCCTGGCCTCTTTTGTCCATTCTATGTTACAGATGAACTCTGTGGCCAAAATGAAGTCGACTTTGTTGAATTTAGGCATTTGGTTTCACAGCGCGCTGGTGTCAGCGGCGGGCCCGGTCCTTAGGTAACGTCCTAATCTTGAAACAACCTCAATATGTGGGAGGGAAAAAAAGCCTTCGCCTTCTCTCTTACCTTCTCCTCTTTCTAGGACAGCCAAAACGGCAACAGCTTTCTCAGGCTTTCTACCCCGAAGTGTAATTTCTAATCCTTTTTCCAAGGGAGGGATTAGCTTCCCCTGCTGACCTTAGGACCTGTGATGGTGTTCATTTAAAGGTGACCTGTTGTTGGTCCATGTGCTGCCCGCAGCCACATGCCTTCTGCCACCAGGGTTTTGTAGTCCTGAGAAATTCCAGCTGTCTTACACAGGGGGGCAAATGAAAAACGCTTGAAGTGTCAGGGATATGTAGTTATAAGAATAAATAATTGGTACAATATAACCCCTACGGTAACCATGCAGGGTCCAAAAAATGGCCTCCAAAATGCTCTTTGAAGATCAGTCGCTTTGAGGTTGCATATTGTGAAACAACCAATCAACCTCAAAAGAAACCATCAATTCCACCAAAGTCAGTATTATACACTATGGACGACTGGCTTAATCACAAGCCACAGCATGTTGATCATGATTGAGTGGGGGCTGTTTCAGGACTGCTTTTTACTGTACTGCCAGAGTTCAAAGAATGACCCCTATTGTAGGAGGTCATGGCGGCATATCCTGTTCAGTGTGGCCATGCTGAGATTTTAATTACCCTCACTGAAGACAGCGAGAACTGCGATGGAAACA
>CABFOQ010024439.1:45317-62024 GCA_900660455.1 Gephyroberyx darwinii
TCCAAAATTAACATTTTTGACTGGATCTGCCAGCATGTTCACAGTCACCGCTTGCATCAGAACTTTCTTGCATTGGGATTGTTTCCAGTTCAGAACATATCAGCACCAACAGACCGCTTTCTCTCTTCCTCTCTGTCTGTCCGGCAAGTCATCCCATTTTCCCAAGAAGGTCATCCCATGAATCAGACTCAAGGAAATGATAACAATCGCTCACCTCCTCTAATTCAACTCCTCTTCAGGCAGGAAACTCCAACTGAAACACTAATAACATGTACATCCTCCAGTGATTGTATCTGTACAATATTTACTCAGTCCCACAAAGTGATCCTCAGTGATAAAGAGTGAAGGGTTAGGTAAATATACACAGACAAAGGTAGAAGTGGGGCTTAGCAAACATCAAAGTCTCTCATACTAAAGCTCCATCTACCTGACCACAGCACTCCACAAAACCACAGGGAAGGTGAAAGACGTGACACTGGCATCCAATACTTCAACTGGGCTGCAGTATGAGTGACACTCTTTGGCTTTGAGATCAGGGAGAAACACTTTGAACCGAAACTCTGAGACAGACTGAGACAACACAGACTGAGACACTGACAGGCATGACAGAATGACTGGAGTTTTAGCTTGGCAAACAGAGACACAGCTGGCCTGGAGGCAGGAATAATCTCATTGGTTGAGTCGAACCTCAATGGGCGGAGCCAAATGATCAGTTTATTTGGCTAAGTAACATTAGATGAAAGTCCAGCGAAAAAGGTGAGGGGTAAGATTAGTGCTCTTGTTAGTAAGAAATGCAGTTTAGCCACACTATGTTATCTAGTTTAGCTAGTTAGCCTAGCTGACCTACTAAATTCTAACTAGTCATGAACTAATGTTGATTATTTTCTGCCCCTCCAATCCCCTTGAGCTTCGGTGGCCTGTAACTGACACAAAAAATAAAGTCACATTTTCACAATAGAGAGGAGTAAGCTAGCCAATTAGAGCAGAGATCCAACAAAAACATCTAAAGAAGAGGTAATACAATGCAAACCTTATTTCCCCTTTAAATGTGCTAGTGTCCACTGAACTGTATGAGTTCCTGTTCAACTACGCTTTTGTAATGTGTGAGAATTGTAATTGGTGAGAATCAGGTATACACCAAGTCCAAGTCGTCCTACTTGGCAAATAAAGGTGATTCTGATTCCGATTAATCTTTGCCAATGTCTTTGATTCCCTTCAGTCTAATGTTACTTAGCCAGAAAAACAGCTCTGCCTGCTGAGGTTTATCTCAACCAATGAGATTATTTCTGCCTCTGAGAAATGTTTGCAGAACTAAAACTCCAATCTGCAGAACATGTCAGACATGTCTCTCGAGGCGATGGTTTGACACATTTGACAGCAAAACACTTGGAAGAGGTTGTGTGATTTTTGGATTGTATAATTAGACGAGCTTGTTTATTTGACGTTTGGCTGCTATCCTCACACCTGTTGGTCTTGAAGTCTGGCGATGGGAGCTAATTGTTATTTACCTCTTGGGCCCATCTGACAGTGCTGCCCTGGTTTGTCATTTAACCCGAAGCAGAAAACTATGTGAGCAACCACATAGGAGACAACAAGATTCCAGTTCAAATATAGATTAGAAATATGTTTGAATGTAGATATGTGAGAGTATGGGAAAATCATTTTTGAGTGTAATTCTCTATGTGAGTATATTGTTTTGGTGAATTCCCATGCAAGGTGGCCAGTAAAATAGAATAAAAGGAGTTGTGCGGGGCTCTAACTTGGCATAACTTCATATCCAGCATGTGCCACCTGTTGGGGAACTTCAACAAGATTAGATGATCTCAAGCATTCGGATATTAAACATTGAAATGTGTGATCCATCTTTTCTCATGGTGCAAGAGTCCATGGTCATATAGGTTTAAATGAACCAAAGATGAATCAATGAATTCTACAGATGAAGATCCATGCTGTTGTGTCATTTCTCAATAACTGCAGTAGTTACAGGGACAATTTCCATTAAATCAATCTCTCTTTTTTTCCATACACATGGAATTCCTTTTTAAGTTTTGAGAAGAGTGCGTCTTTCAAATCTCATCTAAAGGGCAGAAGGTGGAGCGTTGCGTCTCTTCATGGTAAAAGACAGTAGAGGTTGTGTACTTCAAGGTCACATTCTCACTCCAAGTGATTACCATCGCCATTTGGATTTGGACTGTATGTACATGGGCAGTTAGTTCTTCATCTCAACGCCTGGGTTGTTTTCAGCGACTGTGCAGATGTAATAGAACAAAAAACTGGTCACGTTAATTCACGGCCAATTAAAGCCAATTGGTTGTCACGTCAATCAGCGCTCTCCGTGGCGTGACCTCAGATGCTGGTCATATAAAGGGGGTGAAATGATGTCTCCAACATGCACACACGTAACCCCAGACAGACTATGTGATCCCAGGCTGTTGTCTGGCCTCCCTCTTGTCACTGTCACACGAACACATCATTTGACGCCCCCACCGCCCCCGACCCCCTCCTGTCATGACGCCTAGTCTGGGAAGCCTGATTAGTGAAGCCGTCTTGTTCTGAGTGCTGAATCCTGCACACGCAATCATCCAGCCGGCCTCCCATCACCAGAGCAGATTTTTGAAGTGACTAGGAGTTCAGCAGACACAGTGACTGTTCCCTGACCCCCTTCTGGTGTTATGCTGGTATTCCTTACACGGCTTTTAGTCTGAACTCATTACCGTTATGTTTCCATAAGATGTGCAGGGAGATCAAACAGGTCTTTTGCGTGTTTTGTTGGTCTTTGACTTGGGGCAGAAGGAGTTGTATTACCCCCCCAATAGAAACAGATTTTATAGACTCTATCTATCTAGATAAAGTTTACAGCTGTTTCCAGTTAGAAGCTCCACAAACAAAGCAAAGCATATCAATTCCCACATGCAAACCCTTGTATGTTTACATGTTTGTATCATCATCCAAAGGGGAGTTTGTCTACAACCTTGTTCTGTTTGAAGCTCTATCTTCCCCTGTCCTACGCTTCAGTTTCCTTCGCTCTAATTACAGGGCCAGGAGCTGCTGGCCAATAGAGTCTGGACCCTGCTGTGCTGTAGGAAGAAACACTTGTTGGAGCAGTGTGCAGCCTTTTGAGCTCTGTTGAAACCTCTTAGATGGTCAGCCAATAGTGCACATCCTGCTTTGGTTAATGACCTAATATATGAGATGTCCTCCCTGAGAGTACTCAAGTTTAAACCACACGAGTGCAGTCTTGCTCTTTTTAAGTGGATACAGATGAGGCAATAGCAGCAGGCCAGGCTCCTTTTACCTTGATGTGCTGGTGAGGAGAGGGTTTGTTTCTGGATTTGAGATCACAACTGGCAAAATCTGCAAGATGTTATTAAAATGTGTGTTCCTGATGATATGTATGTACATATAGACAGCATACAGCCTAGTATAATCGTATAAAATAGGCTTTGTGTAACTATGTGGCTTACAAAACAGATTTGCAGTCCCATGGGAGTGCACATCCACGGCGTGTTTGGGGGGGCACGTTGGACAACAAACGGCAGCAATTAGTTTGGGATCGTGTGACAAGGCAACCTTACTAAATGATGCACCAAATAATTCAGGCGTCCGTCTACGAAGACGACAATTAGATACCATCTGCTGTGCACTAGCCGGACCAGGGTGAGCTAATGAATGCTAATAGCACCCTGGAGACACTCACCCCAACCATGGGCTGAATAACTTAAAGGAGCGCTGTCCAATCATGTGCCATGGAGGACATTAGTCCCTCCTCTCTGGTTGAAGGTGTGTTCATCAGTGAAATCACCTGCTGTAGTCTTTGGTTGGAGTGAAAACCTGCATACTGTCGGCCCTCCATGGCACATGATTTGATCTCTGACTTAAAGTATCCATTTTTCCACTGTGACCCTCATGTTTCAAATTCCCTCATAGGATGACATGTATGGTTGCAGGATTCCTGCCATGGCCCTGCTGTGAAATCTTCTGTAAAATGACTTTTCTTCTACTTTCCACGGTTACATCAGAGTGCTTCCATGACTTAAAGATATTCTTCCTTCCTGGTTTGTTCATGTTTTTCTAAAGGAGTGAACAGTCTGGTTTCCACTCCAGTTGGGCTGAAACCATCTAATGCAATGAAAATTGGAAAATGCATTCTGCTATATTCCTGTAAAGTGACCGATTTGTAAAATTACGATATTCCCTTACTTCCCCGGAAAATTGGTCAAATTCCCTGACTTTTCCTGTCCGAAATACACCTCAAAATTTCATATTTCAGGAATCCCGTGGTAGCTTTGGACAAGAGTATTCTTTTTTTTGTAATTTTGTTATGTATGAATTTGATTAAATACTCTACTCATCTAGACCACTACAGTCAATTCATTCAGTAAATATGAAGATTGTCCTAATTCATCACATTACTACCTCAACATCCACCATCCTCCCTCATTTCCTCTACCACCCCCCCAAAAACACCACTGACTTTGTGACAGTGTGATCTAGTTTATTGCATTTCATGTGGAAAAGCTGACACAAGAACAATCATCTTTCAAATACTGAGGTATATCCTACCGTTTGACACAAGAACAATTTTGTCATCTCGGCAAAAGTGCTTGTTAATGTCAGACAAGTAGAAGATTCACTTAACGGAAACAAGACATCTTGGTTGATTCTGAAAAGGCAACATGGATAAGTGGAGCTCATGGGAGGACACTCTTGGTACCAGATAAACAAATCAACCACAAGTGTTGAATCCCCTCAGTTGAAAGGAAAGTGCAGATCGGGATTTTAACCCAACTTGGAACTGCAACATCAAATTATCAAAAACAAAAACTCAGGGGATTCAATTCCTTCACATTGATTGCACCTCGTTCCATTCATATTAGTCTCTCAACTGGAACACTGGAAAAGGACAAAGACTGTCAAAAGAATACAATCAAAAATACTGTAAATAAATATATACCAATATCGGATCGCCAAATTAAAATCCTTTGAAGGAATGCAGTTCTGGGCAGAGTCACATTTATAACCTATGACTCTGTGTGAGGATGTTCCAGAAAATAATATGAACCGACAGGATACTCCAGGGAGCAGACGGACACAGTTAGCAAGATAAACTGTGCGGGAAAAAAATAGCTTCATGTTAAATGAGTGGGATTTGAATCTGTACATCTACATAAATATTAGCTTATAAAATGTCAGTTTTTTTTGAGAAGTTGTTCCATCTTGCCAAGTGTATGATCTGCATCCCAGAATACCCCCAGATGTTGTGAGGCAGACGATTCTGTCCACAGAGGAACTGATAAACCGTCTATTTTATGTTTAGTGTTTATGTTTCGCTCCCCTGCAACTTCTTCATGATGAAGCTGTTAGGTGGTGCGTTGGTGAAAACTGTCCCCACAAACACATGTGTCCCCCACAAAGTGTGGCGGATCACTTTGCAGCAGCCCAGATCCTCAATCTGGAAGCCCAGGTGACGGTACCTGTCGTCCGTCTCAAACAGCGTGTTGTTGGTGTAAGACCCAAAGAACTGGGGAGGAAGAGGAAAACGTGGTCAGTTGGTCATGTTGTCAGAGTAACTGCTAAATGTTTCACATGGTTACAGATAGTTTTCTGTTTTCCTTTCCCCCTGGCAGGGCAAACCCTGAGCTATTCTATTGCCAAGCGACAAGTCATGTCTTACCGCCAGGCCTGAGGATGGGTCGATGAAGTCAGCCCAGAAACCTTCTCTCTGGAGGGCATAGCAGATCTCCTTGGCTCCAGCAACAAACTGCACCGACAAAGCAAAGGGCCAAGTTACTCTTGCACAAGCGATTTTCAATTCATGTTTATTCTGTACTCGCTGATGATGCAATTATGAACTAGTGAGCCATTTGACAAGCTAAATAATCAAACATTGAGGCTACACAGCCCGCTCAAGTGGTAGTATGTTCAAACCTCTGCATTATTTAACAACACTTTTCCAGAGCTGTTGCAGAGCCCCATCCCTGGAGCTGGTAGATGGATGTGTGCAGTAAAGTGACGTAAATGAGTGCAGGCAGTTGGACCGATTCCCCAGCCGAGGCATGTTAACCAGACGGTGAATAACGTACTCCGTCACAAACAAGCCTCTCTTACACGCTACCCACTACCCGCTCTCACACAAACTTTTAATCTGCCGGTCAGCATGGGTGTGTTCAGATTTTTGCTTTGCTGAAACGCAGGTGGGAAACTACAGGACAAAAAGTGGAGTATGGGTAAAACCACAAGGCCTTGTCTGACTAGCGCACCATTTTTCATAAGTTTGGCTGTAATGATGACAATCAAATTACTGTGCTAACAGGAGGGATACTGCAGGGCTGGGTGCGGTCATTACTGCATTTCACAAAATACAGCAACATTCCTCTTTAATGATTGAGCTCAACCTCTGGCTTGCCTGGTGGAGGCAGGACAGTTAGTTTCCTACCTCTACACCCTGGTACAGTTTTAATGCCAGTGACATGATATTGAGGCATTTTGAATTTTAGTTTGTATGTTTTCCCTCACCAGGCACAGGTCAAAATATCTTTCTGTACCCACTTCATTTAATTGTTAAGTGACTCAAGCTCAAATTCTCCCACGATGTGACAAATACCTGTTGATGAAAAGTAACAATAAACTTCAAAATGCTTAAGTATGCTTTGAGCAACTGCAAACAACCCTGACAGGTTTTTACTAGTGAAGCCTCATCAGGGCATCAACCCCCTAGAAATCTCTAGACAGCACCTCACCTTCTCAAGCATCTGCTCTCTCTCTTCGTCTACCGCTTCACTCCACGATGTCATGTCATTGAGGGTCTTTTGGGTTACAGTGACAACCATCATGCTGTTGGACGGTGCCTCAGGAAACATTGACTGGAAATCTGTTGATTTGAAAACAAGACATCAGACTTAGAACAGCAGAGAGAGATGACACACAGTCACTGGTTAAGACTATACTTGCTTTGTTATGTTTGGTCTCCCCCTAGTGGACACAAATTTAATTTCAAAAATGAGAACGGATGGAATAATTCATTTTCCAAACAAAAATAACCACACACAAAACTAGAGAAAGAAAGAAAGAAAGAAAGAAAGACCAGTTACAGACAAAAACTACACTTTTATCTAATCCAATGTGTGTGAGGTGCATTAAGAATAACTAGTATAAGAGCTTTTATAAATCTCTCCTTGACAAAAGAACTGCACCAATAATGGTGCTACGCTATAGAGCCGTAGTCAAATCCACTGTGGTGTACATCACCAGTGTACCAGAAGGCAATCATTTCACTGTGATATATTACTGAGCAAACCCTTCATCCTTCATGTAGCTTCTTTAAAGTTGTACTAGTCAACTTCACATGGGGCAGCGAGAGGTAACTGTTTAGAAAATCTGGACTTCAGTACCCAGAAATCCCAATGAAGATGACGCCAGTAAACTTAAGTTTTCCCTCCAGTGTCCATACCAGACACCAAAATTTAATTTGGGCTAAGAGGGTGAATCAGCGGGATCTCAGTTAGGGGAGATGGGATGCTCTTCTCTGTTGCAGACCCACTTTGTACTTCAGGCTAAAATGACAGCTGGAGTCCATAAAAATCCTTTATTTTATTAGAATGAAATTGGGATGCATGTATTTTAATGGAATTAGCTTTATGTTCAAGTCTCAAACTTTTGTTTCTCTCGGTCTATCTGTAGGTTGTAATTCTTTTAATGTTTACTATGAACCACAGGAAAAATAGCTGTTACTTTGGTAATAACTAGCAGGGTTCCCAATAAAGAATATGAACATGGATGTTATGAAATTCCACAAATATCTGTTGGGTGAGAACAGAACCAGAGTAAGACCAGAGACAGACTAACCTTTCTTCAGCAGCTCAGGGCAGGACTGTATCGCACACTCCACATTGGCGCTATCAAAGTACTGTTGAGCTCTGTTGACATTTTGTGGTGAGGCTGGGCCGTCTTTCTCCTGGCACGAACACAACCAAAGAACAGAAAACACAAGCGCTTGGTAAATGACTTCTCAATAGTGGCTGGTAGAGTAGAAAAACTTAACCAGTATTTGACAGGTGACTGCTGTTCATTTCCCACCATGTTATTGATTAGAAGTGAAGATCCACCAAAAATTCAATTTCCATCAGATTTTTTAGTTTAAGTACTGACATCAACAGTTGAATTATCTATGGTGCACATTAACTCTCTACAAAAGGAAGCCCAGAGAACCAAGACCCTACTCTGTGATGCCAGTATCTGCTCCACTGACAACAAATTGGAGTCAGACTTTGTGGACTCTCTAGCTTTGGCAGACTTTTATGTTTGACTGGAACGCAAATTTGACTGAACTGTCAAAGTCCAAAGGAGAATCAAAGCTGGATTACGATTTAGTGAGTTTTCTCATTAATCTAAAGCAGCTTTCCTGTTCTCATTGATTGGTGTTATTATTATTACACTTACATGGAACTCTCCAATAAACTGGGCCAGTATAAACCCGTGTCTTTCACTACTGGAAGGGGCAGACAGCACGTCAGGGATAATCTTGTGGGCTGAGTTCTTCTTTTGTTCTGCTGTTCCCTCCAGGTGGCTGTCAAAACCCGCATTACCGGGCAGCTGGAACCGCATGTCCTGAGGCCCGAACGGCCCCATGGTCTCATCAGGCCAGACTGTCCGAGGTCCTGAACCGAGGAATCAAGTTAGGAAAAGGAGAAGAACATTGTTTCACACATGGCATCATGAAGTACTCTATGGCCTATACAGTAAAAGTCAAAGGATCAAAGTACAACATGGGATGTGATTGCACTTCCCCTGGACCACAGTTTACTTTTTCTTTCTCCTGCCAAGGGTTGGTAACTAAAAAGAATTACCTGCCAAGACTAATTTTTATACATTTTTCAAAAAATGTCACCCTACCCATTTTCAATGATACATTGTGAATAGAATCAGGTACTATGTTCATTTAAAACTCGCTGACTTACTTAAACATGGATTAATCATGAGGTGCAACAGAATCCAAATTACAAGTGAGAATATTGAAGCTTTCGCCAATCACACAGCCAATCAGTAACCTGTTTGATACAGCGATATCGTTTTGCTTTGAGTCGATTGGCTCATGGTCCGAGAGAGTGTATGGTGTTAGAGGAGGCAAAGACCAAGGCATTCAGATATTGTCTCAAATTGTTACCGGCCATTGTGGTAGGTGTCCCTGATTGATTAATCCAAAGACATATTTCACCGGCATTTAGTGTCAATTTCAGACCCTGCCAGGACTACCAAAATACATTAGCAAAACAATCAAAATAAGCAGTGTCTTTCAGAAACGGATGATGGATGTGTATGGAGTGTATAAAGGCTTTACCCATGTCAGGGGGTGTGGTGGCTACGTAGGGCTCATCAGAGCCTGAGGATCCAGCAGCAGAGAAGCTTCTGGCTCCAGCGACACGACGCACCAGGACGTGAAGCCCTGGCAGGTAGCTCACCAGCCTGGCTCTGCTGCAGAGCACCTGAGGAGCACCCATGCATGCATGTTCATGTGGCATGCACTATTTCTCTCTCAGTCACACTTTCACTAAAACACACTCTTTCACACGCACGTTACACGTTTCTAGACTTCTCACATATCTTTCTCACTAACTCATTAACCACACACAGAGGTGGTTCAAAAAGTAAAAGTCCTGTCAGAGTTTTATTTTCTAATTTGTTCCATTCTGCAGCATGGGGAGGGACTAATAATTGCAATCTCGTGGTTAAGAGCACACGTGGAGAAAACTCCTGGCAGGACTTTTTAAAGAGTTTTCCATCTCTGAACACAGAGATCTCACAGGCAGTTGCATCAACAACAAGCCAACTAATTCACGCATGAATGACTTACACTGGCCATCCTGGCGGGTCTTTCTCTTCTTCTGACGTCCAGTTGTATTTCTGTAAGGGCCGTGATGCAATAACTAAGCCAACAACGGTTTGCCAGTCAGTTACCCAACGTTATCTATTCTCATAAGGTGATATCAACTTACCACTATTATACAAAAAAACTGAGAGAAAAGTGAGAGCCGTTAACTTATAAATTCTGTGCCTTCTCCGTTTGTAATAGATGATAATATATCGTTTTCAACTATAAATATTTACGATGTCAATTTAAAGTGTCTAAGTGACCTAACGTTAGCTAGCACGACACTAGCTGGACTAACCTTGTGGTTTACACATGCGCCGTTTTTGACGGCGGCTTAGAAAGGACAAATATAGCCCATTTACGTAAGGCGAATAAAAATGCATCCTTAATGTAGCCGCTAGATGGCGTTATTTCACCACTATTGGTTAGGCACATTTCGACCTGGACTGATAGATGCCACCATAAATTACTGATTAATGTTGTTTGTCTCAAAAAACACACAAGCAAAGTGTTACATTAAGGTATAATTATTTATGATCGAGGTTTATAGCTGTGTGTTGTAGGGAAACAACCTTCAAATACCCCTGTCTGATCGAAGAATAACCAGTTAAAATGCCTTCAAGTCTTTACAACACATTAGGAGACAACTGTGGTGAGGTCAGGCTGTTATGGAGTACTGGTCATCGTCAGGGAAGATTGAGGTTTCACTGGTGTCTGACACACTGGCTAGGGATGCTCTGTGTCAATGTAGCCTATTCACATCAACTGGGGAACTGGTGATCCAGAGAGAAAGAAAGAACCAATCTGCCCTTGTTGGGCAAGATTTAAACAATCTTGTAGGATGGACCTTACAGATTAACCGCCTGACCTTCCCTCTGGCCCTCCTCCACTACAGGGTGAATCATCATTAAATTAAGTCATCATGCTGTCTCTCTTATCCTAGAGCTTCCCCATGACTTCAATGTCACTCTGAGGATAACCAGTCCTCACTGGGAGGTGAAATTCAAGTTTATGGTCATCTTGTCATCTTTAAAAGTATGTTTGAATTTTGTTTTTTCAAAAATCGTGAGGAGTGTGATTATCTCTTCTTTTGGAAGTGAACCCACGTGTATTGAGACACCAGGCAACTTGAGGTTGGTCATAATTTGGGGTGTGTGGGGTTAAACATAGTTTTTATCTTTTCTAAGTACAAGACAGAGTAGGTGATAACCCGTTGTGAAAAAACATCTGTTTTGCAAAAATATGCTTTACCTCACATGGCTGAGTTCTCTGTCTGAAATTCTGTATATGCTGCTCATAATCAGTTGTACATCAAATGTCTTGGGGAAGTAGAAAATATGTGACTGGGCCTTGAGCCAAAAGGATACAGTTGATTGATCAGGAATTTCTTTGTGTGAGTAAAGGAGCCTGTGGTGTGTCAGTGTGTTATGGCTTATATTTAGATTCCACTAATTAAATACACCAGACAGCCGTTCTGCTCCACCTGTTGACTGACTCAATGAGTGTTAGAAACTGACAGGAGATGAGATCATTCGCCTGCATTAACTCACAAATATGCTCCCCCACAGACCGAGCGGAGACGTTCAGGCCTATAGAATGAGACACAGGGCTCACGGAGGAGGGGGGGACTTTGACTTTGTGACAGTTTAGATGTATCCCATGTAGAGCTTGGCTTAGCCCAGAAAATCTGATCCTCCACCAACCCGAACCCAAAGGATTTGCATCCAAAACTCAACTGTGCACAAGTGGGATGGCTTCTTGTCAGTGGGAGCCCAGCTAAAACCTTAAATTCATGGCGAATTCCTGCAATATTTTTTTACTTCATGTCTGGCCAAAACCTGAAGAAGGATCAGGGGTAAAGCAAACCTCACACCATATGGTCAGGGAAAAATAATTCACTTAGAAATTGAGCCTGGAACCAATAAACTCCTGAGTCATGTTGGTTATATCATTATATTTGTATGGGCAGGTGTCTCAGACTGGGAATAGGCACAGTATGTACAACCCTTTTAAGGACTGTGTATTTGGGATTGAACACATTTATAATCATCAGAATACACGTAGGTTCAAATGTCAGCATGATGACCTTAAATCTATCAAAATACATGTTAGTAAATAGTTAAACAACTTTGAAATGTAATGTTGCACTTATTGTCACCATGCTAACTAGCTAGCTAGTATTACCAAATATAATAGAACAGCATGGGGAACATAATGTTACACTGGGCAAAGAAAATCTCTTGCTAACATTCTATGCTAACTAGCTAGCTGGTGTTACCAAATATAATTGACATTAGCTGTTGCATGGGGAACAGTAGTTCATTCTGGGCAAAGAGAACAACTTGTGGGTGTGCATGTTTGCCCCCTGGTTTTTCTGAGCTGGACCACTAAAATTCACCCTGGTTGTAGTTACGACCTGCCTGGAGGGAGTTTCAGACTTCTGACTTTGAATGGAGAGCGGCATAAGACTAACAGTATGCATGCTATGCACACGTCCATACAGGTAGTGGTGTTGCTAATGCATATAATAAAACTTCAAATCCAGCACTGAAAAACCACAGACGCGTGCGCACACACATACACACACATACACATCCATAAGGGCCTTTTCATCATGCAGTTGTACTTTTATTGAGACCCAGTTTATGAGAATCATTTCAAACTGACCAGGTAAATGTGAGACTGCACGCAGTAACACTGGGTCTGTGATTATTAAACCGCATAGTTGGCACTATTTGATTTTATTGGCCTTTGCTGAATGTCATCGTTAAAGCATGGAGTGCAGGGGTGGGATGCTGTCTTAATGCAGCTCAG
This sequence comes from Gephyroberyx darwinii, assembly GCA_900660455.1. Classification (NCBI taxonomy): domain Eukaryota; kingdom Metazoa; phylum Chordata; class Actinopteri; order Trachichthyiformes; family Trachichthyidae; genus Gephyroberyx; species Gephyroberyx darwinii. The sequence continues at coordinate 58,000 of CABFOQ010024439.1, forward strand.
TGGAGTGATAAAAATGTGTTTGTAAATTGTCAGCCATTAACCGGGGTAGTGTCTCAAGAGGTGTGAAACCTATTGCCAGCAGATGCCTTACAATCTGTTCTTCTACAAGGATGCATAGACAGATCCAATCACTGATTGAAAGGATGCATTTCCTGGGTTCCAGCAGCTCCTCACTGCTAGTCAGCGCCTGACAGTTGTTGAGTTTTCCCTCCATAGTTTGTTCCAAGGTAACGGCAAATGATGCTCTGTCACTTAGCTAGTGTGGTTCCTGACTGAACTTCTTAGTTTCAGTGACACCTTTCAGCAGCTCTGCTACAGTTGATGACACCATTCATTTGAATAGGATTTCTATTTCTGTGTATAAACTGGCTGCATATTCTTTGCAATTATTGCCCAAATGTCACTCTTTTGTCCTTAGTGTAATCCTTATTTGTGAGAAGCAGCTTTGCAGATATGTAAACAAGTCACTATCAAACCATCAATGCTTTCATGTTTTGAGGATTAAGTATTTCATTAGCTGGAGAAAATGTGCTTTGTGAGAGGCAAAAAGATTAAGCAAAATTTCAAGAAAAGAAAAATGTTTTGAGAACAACAATATACAGAAAATCCCTTCAAAGTGCATGTGTGTTTGTTGATAGCTCATCTCCTCCTCACTTGGCAGCCCAAATCTGTTCTAATTGTTTTGATAGGCTCATTTGGCCTCCTCAAGCCATGACGAGGAAATGAGGGGCCCGATTGTTGCTAAGCCAGAAAACCCTCCAGGTAGATTCAAAACCATGAGTCAGTCATGGTGTGGCATTGATGACTGCAACCACTTGGTTAGCATGACGTTATAACACAGTGGTGACATGAAATGAATGAGAGTAAAAACCCCATTCCAACAAGACTTTAGACCACCAGTGTCCAGGGGTCATTTTTCAAAAAGCAAATACAATAAGGAGAGAGATATGTACCAGAAAATCACTACGGCGATGTGTCAGTCTTATAGTTTCGCAATTTGTTGTGAGTGTCGAGGGCATGAATGTCAGAAGCAATTAGATAGATAACCCAGTCAAGCTCTCTGTGGCTGACAGCATCTGAGTATTACCACCCAAGACTAAAAGCCCTCCATATCTGGGCTATTTTCAGAGATCCATCAGGGGATCTTGTGGGATTACTGAATCGATAGCCTGGTCTGCATTTTATTCCTGACTTGATTAACTCCATAGATAGGGAAGCTTGAATCAAAGCTAATTGCTGGCCTGACCTCCAAGCTGATGCTCAAGAGAACACTGGCCATGGATGTCAGCAGGGACAGGGAGCAAAAACCTCACCAGAAACTGACACTAGTGTAGATGATGAAAGATGCAATTAAAAGTACAGTATGGCTATTCAGCACCATTCGCACAAGCAAGCACGACTTTTCAACCGTAAACCTGTTGCAGTTATTTCAGGTCCTACTCAAGTCGATTTATTATTGAGTGACCATCAGTGTTGAGCTGCTGTCACATTATATTTTGAGTCCTTACGCTATATTTGACAATAATTCTAATGACCGTCACAGAATAGACACACAATTATACCTCCAGGCCATGCTGTTGTTTTTCTCCATTAGGACATTGAATCATATTTCAACCCATCAAACTGCTGTTGTTTTTTCTAAGATGTGCACATCAAATAATTATTGAGGCTTCAACAAACATCCCTGAAGGTTTTTCCACTTGTTCTGAATTTTTTACTCACTTTGAAAACACATAGCCTATCCAGCTCTCCAAGGTTATACACTATGTAGATATGAATAGAAATTTGTTCAAAATCAGAGTATTCCCAAGACACAAACATATTAATGTTCAGTGAGGTAGAAAGAAAAACATTCTGACTGCCCCTCTTTGCATTTTGCCCTACATGGGCATCAGTTTTTCAACTCATTGTTTCATTGTGGCTTTAAACAGACATCTTTTGAAGACAAATCTTTTAATAATAGATTACAAGCCTATGTTAAGCCTTTAAAAATACTCAGGCTCAGAACTTTATCGATGCGCAACACGTAACCAGTCCTGAAAGTAAAGGGATTCAAAAAGAGGTTCATCAAAGATGGCATCGTAATACTCAGGTGAACCAGTCATACTGCATCAGAAGTGTCTATTCTGTTTGGAGTGTGTCTGAAAACAAAAAGACTTTCTCTTCTGTTCAATGATAAACACTCAAGCAGTCCAACACACACACACACACACACACACACACACACACACGCTTGCTTTTTTGTCGGCCTGGTTAGAATCTATTGGATATGGAAAAAAGAAAAATGGTTGAAAAAAAAGTGACAGACTTTGCCAAATCCAGCTCATATCCGGTGTATCACAACACAGTCCTGGTGACATATTTGTGATCTGCTACACAATGTGGTGCGCAAAACAGTCGCCTCCTCTGGGATCTCCAGATAAAATAGCCACAATGTTGATTTTTCCATAGTTAAATCCAACTGTAACTGAATCAGACATTTGGAGGGAGCATGAGAGCAGGACTTATGCCTTGTGTATTATTCTGTCTGTGATGAAAATTGTAAAGCAATTTGCCTTGACAGTAATTGCAGGAGGCATTGGAGATATCATACACTTGAGAACAGCATGGATATAAGCATGTCTAGCAAGGTGAAAGACTAATAGAACCTCTTTAGTATCACTTTGCAATAGCATTCAGTGTGATGGAGCTCTAATGTGTTGCTACTCTTCTTTTGATTACCCAGTCACTCGTCAGGTAAACTATGAATGTGCTAATTTGAGGATGGTTGTAAGCGTACGTCGAAGCCATTTGAATTTGAAAATGGCGTTTTCGGGTCTAGTGTTTTCGAAAAGCTCGTCATCCACCCTAGACCACCGAAAACACATACCTCCTTCCATGTGCAGAACACTCGGCCGGCTCGCTCACAGCTGTGACAGTCAAGCAGTGAAACGTCATCGTTTTTGAAAGTCTCCGTTTTCACCGTCCACACTACAATGCGGTTTTTCAAATTTATCCACTTGGGACAGTGTTTTCGAAAAGCTCTGTTTTGGAGGTGTGAAAATGCCGCCCTAGTGTGGACGGGAGGCCAAAACGAAGAGATATGTATGTGTTTTCAAATGTACCTGGTTTAGTGTGGACGTAGCCTAAAGGTCCTTTTCGACTGCGAGAACTTTCCCCTGGTACTAGGGACTTTTCGCGGTACTTTCGATCGCCGGGACCAGGATCTAAATAAAGTACAGGGGAAGTTTTAATGCCCCAAAACGTCCCTGCTCGGGGGATAGTACTTTTCAAAAGTACCAGTACTTTGGGGTGGGCTGAACATTTCTGATTGAGTACCAGCGGGTCACAGGTCAGCATTCTCTGGGGCACTAAAGACTGGGCTACTGTTGTTGTTGGAAGCTATGGTGGAAGACACGAAAATGGACGACCAGTTGGTTGAAGGTAAGTCACATACGGCCCACACAATGCTTGTTAAATGCTATAACGCTAACTGATGTCATGTTATTTGTTACCCTAGCCAAAAGCTAACGTTAGCTACATGCTCACGCCAACCGCTAATGGTGTAGAATCATGGTGTTTGTAAGACAAGGGTTGGCTAAATCCATCATACAAAATGATATTGTGTTAATGTCGTTGCAGTGAGACATGTTTTTCAGATGAAACAGGTGGGCACACTGAACTGCAGGCTGCAGAGACTCGTGTTTACCCCTGCGATCACCAGCAGCCTGTTCTTGGTCAGCTTGCCCAGTCGCTGAGCCAAAGAAAAAGCTACACTGCCCTACCACTTGACTAACTTTTATTTATTTACTTTGATTAATAAATAGTGGTGGAACCAAATGTGTGTATAGTGGCTGTTCTTGTAAATCTGAAAACAATGAGAAAATTGCTGAATTGCAGGTGTTAAAACAATAGTTATGCAGCTGTGACAATTTTTATTGATAAAAATAAACAGTACATGGGCCACAGACAAAAACTATGTACAACAGGTGTATACAGAATGGAAAAAAGGCTATCAGGCTGGTTTAATGCAGAACACAACATGC
>CABFOQ010024440.1:0-16969 GCA_900660455.1 Gephyroberyx darwinii
GTGCAGATTACAGGTATAAACACCTCGGTCAGTTGTGACCACATCTGAAAGAACAAGCAACAGTAAAATGAAACCACTCTTTTTCTGTAAACATCTTGTCATGATAAATCTGACCTAGTTAGGCCTGTAGAGTCATTTGAGGCTTGTTTGTGATAAAGGCTTAGAGAAATAATAATGATGTGACTGGAACAAGAGGAGGAAAGTCTCACTGTTAAAGATGAGGGAGAAGTTTCCATCGCTGAAAGCAGAGGCTGAGAGGGAGATGCGTCCCTTGTTGAAGCCATTGTAGACCCTCTGGTTGGCTCCAGGGGACATGTCCAGGATCCGCTCCACAGAGTACTCTGGGCTGCTGCGGACCAGATCCCAGTGGACCACCCTCTGTCGGTCCTTTAGTCGGTCCTGGGTCCAAATCATGCGGGGGCTGTGGCAGGGCAGCACGGCCTTAGACCCTGCCGGGAGGGTAATGTTCTTGGCCTCCACCACCACACCGAGCCTGCTGCTGCCGCTCTGGCCCCATGCTGGCATAACAAATAAATACATGGGCTCAGAAGGCTGAAATCATCAGTGCTACAAATGACTGAAGAAGAAACAGACCCTCATGGGAACTGAAAAGAAAGACCAAACAGTGATACTCCCAACATCCACAAACAGCATGCCAACAAATACAAATACCAGAATGAAGTGACCCAGAGCTGCAAGCATCAAGCTTGAGCTATATACAGACTTTTATAAGGACATGCATAGAGGGAAGCAAAGATAAACTGTGAGGGGATTTTAATGTCTTACCGCCCGGCAGGAGGAGGACAGCAAGGACTGAAACAGACAAAAACATGGATTTAGAGTCATATTCTATTGACCCTTTTAATTCATAGTGGTTTTTGCTTTTTCTGCTGAAACATCTTGGTAGAATCATCTCTGTAAAATATAAGCGTCAGCAAATTGGTTAAAGGGGAGTTGTCAGTGTTTAGGCTTGACCTGGACTGACCCCACAGTGAAAGTTTCAATTGGAGCAGATGTGTCACAGAGCCTCTGACTGACGGGAACATGATAAAAGTAGGAAGAATATTCTCTAGAAATATATTTTCTATATTTTCTATATATTTTATTTGCTCACTCTAGGGATAGAAAACTTTCCTACTGCACGTTTGCTATTTCTAATCCATTTTTCCCTGAGTGCTATGCCGTCTGCTGTTTACCTAAGGGCCAGTAGAGACACATGCAGCCAAAGCATACAGAGCCTCTATTCATCCTGGCTGCTGCTGGCTTGTGGCAAGGCCATGATCCTGAGGGAATGAAGAGCCAGGCAGCCATTCAGCTTCCTCCAGCCACAGCGCCCAGTGTCAAAAGTCCAGCAGCATGACCAAACACCTGTGTATTTATTGCTGTATTTATTGCTGTATTTGGTAATGGGTATTGAATGGCGGCTATATGGACAGTGCCTTCAGAAAGGATTCAGCCCCCTTGACTTTTTCTGCATTTTGTGCTGTGAGGGCCTGAATTCAAAATGGATTCAATTACACTCAATAACCCATAATGTCAATGTAGTAGTAGTGGTATTGTTTTTCCTTACAAAAGTTACAGATTGATTGAAAATGAAAGCTGAAAAGCTTTTAGTCAATAATTACTCAACTCCAAATTGAATTAAGGTGCATCCAAATTACTTTGAATGTCCTTGAGATGTTTCTACAATTTTGTTGAGTCTACCTGTTGCAAATTCAATTGACTTAGTTAAGACATCAATTATGATTGTTCTAAAATATTCTTAGCCTAAGATATAAGATAAGATAATAACCCTGGTCAAGAACAATCCAGTGCAAAGGGATATTCTCATCATCATCACTGGTAGCCTATCATCCCAAAACAATATGTGTGTGTCTATGTCTTGTAACTATCCTGACCACACAGACAAATTCATTGCCACCATGGTTGATGTGTGAACCTTTAAATTGTATTAATCTTGTTTAATAAACAAGAATGATGCCTTTTTGACAAACTGCATCCAAAAGTGTGAAAACCGCTATTTGATAGGTCCAGATAGGTCCGGGTGTTTTGGTTATCATGTGCTGTGGCTGCACATGGCTGCTGACTGTCCTCATGTGAATGCAGGCAATAGACAGGTAAAGAAACGGCTCATCTCATCACATGCACACTGTACCTCACTGCACGCCTATCGCTGCGTTTTTATCCTGTGCCTTGAATGCATTTTTTTCCCAAAAAAGATGAAGAATTTGAAGTTGGTAACAAACATAAAACCTCACCCAGCATGATTATTTAAAATACTCTATAATCTGTATAATTACATATAACACTGTATAAAATAGCCTTTACTTTCATCAATATGCACCAATATACAATAATACTTCAAGTTGAGTGAAACCATTTCAACACACACACTGGCATAGGAGATCCCACACTGGAAAACTGGAAAACTGGTGGGATCTGGATTGAGGGCTATAAACTATCCTGCAGAAAGAGAGAAACAAAGTGCCCCAGACCCTGTAATTTCCTGTAGTCTCTCCTCCAGACACAGTGGCTGATGACTCAGGAGGCTGGTTTAACACTAAAGACTTAACAATGTGCTATTGAATTGCAAGGCATAATAACAGACATTTGCCAAATGTCCTGTAAACACACTACTGTCATTTACAACCCCAAGAATCACACGAAGAATCACTCAACAGAAAATACACATCAAGGTGGAACCAGAAAAGAGTGCTACTGACTACTCTAAGATCTAATACTCAAATAAAACATGAATTTACTCATCATCATTTCTGATTTAAGTATGACGTCAGTGTGTGAAGTTTACTCACAGTCCCGTCACAGGTTCAGAAAGCTATCCAGCTGCAGATTCAGCTAAACGTGCAAAGACACACTGAGAGACTCTCTTTACTCAGACAGGAACACACAGTCTGGGAAGCCTATTGACTCTCCTGTGGTCACATCAACACCAAAGTGTACATCGCTTCAACTGCATTTATCAAGCTGTGACTTACAAATATCACTCTGCTGATCCGGTCAAAAGGAAAGGTTGCTGCTGAGGCATGGCTGTGAGTGTATGCAAGCATCTTTCTGATCTGGTCAAATTCAGCCTGGAATGAATGTGTTGTATATTTAAGCCTAACTTGCCTCCATCTTTGCCCAAGTGCTTATTTTCACCATCAGCATCTCTACTGTTTAACGTGTCAGGGTGTTGGTGGTCGTTAATTAAGCCACCGTAAACATGGTTGGAGCGGTAATCCCCCTCCTCCACACCGCCCTGACTCACAGCAGCCCACTCATGGTGAAACACTCATTACTGACACATATAATGACTAGCTGGTGGGATTGTGCTGACTCGTAGACTCTGACCGCAGTCAACTCAAACCAGATTGGGCTGAAGCCATTAAAAAGCCCACAAATATATCAACAGGCCGAGGCAAGACGACACGCAGCCACGCAATGTTCTTTACAGTGCAGAAAGGAGGAAAAACATTCAAGTCCATGTAAACTTGTCTCCTCGCGCAAGCAGGATCATGCAAAGGATCATCACCAAAAACATAAAGGCCATCATCTGAAATCGAATAACGGGTTTTTTTTTTAAAACAAACAAAAAAAAAAGTTTGTGACGTTATAGTATATAATGCTTAATGCAACTATAAAAATATCAATACAATCATGCTGATTATTGTGTTAGACAGTTTTAATTTACTATTTTCATTTTTGTTTGGCAATGTGGGTTTTGTGAACCCCATCGAGACTGTAACTAACTGTAATTAAAGGATATAGAAATAAACTTGACTATTCTGCAGACTGTAATGATGATACAAATTCCTCAGCAAGAACACACTTATCCGATTGCATAAAATACCTGGGAAATATCACTAAGAAGTGTAGTGCAGCAGACGGAACGACTTGGTATATTTTCGGCATTGTTTCGAAGAGAAACGTCAAATCTGGATCTAATTATGGTACAAAGAAAGTTTCCCAAAGTATATATCAAAGCCAAGACAAAAGATGAACTTACTTTGAAGCAGAGTCATATCGCCGTGCATCTTTCTCAGTCGTGGCTGCGCGAGTGAAAGCCTGACAGAAGTGCGTGCGCGTATCAATTGATAACTGAAAACATCAATTGAAAACAAGAACACTTCAAGTTCATCAACCAACAATACCTCAGTGCTCTGTATCCCCCCGGTCTGGATCCTCATGCTCCTCCTCCATCTTCCGCTGAAACCCAATACTAGTTTGGCACTGCCGCATCCTTCAGGGGAAAAAAACACAGCAATCCTACAATACAGTCTAGAAGGATACTATAGAAATATTACAGACAGAACTGTCAGTGGAGTAATATAGTGAAAAAAATGAGTGAGAAAGAAATGTGTAAAGTATGATATGGTGAAGGTAAATTACCACAGACACACTTTCAGTCCCTATAGGAATAACAGTGATTTTTCGTTAGGAACAAAGTTGCTATCAAGCAGAACTTGTGGCTGCTTCGAGTTAGCCACTGTAGATGAACGGAAATTCCAAAATCCCCTCCTGTATTTTATAAGAGCTTGAAAGCCCTGGGTAAGGATGAAAGACTCAGCCAGGAAGTTGTTTTACAAGGATTCTTAGAGGTCTTAATGCAAGAAACTTGGGGATCATTTCTGTATTAACAGTTTCAAAAGTAGAGCCATGCTTGACCAAATTTCACAACTGTAAATTATTCCTTACTTATTCCTTGCACTACTTGTATATTTTTAGGGTATTTTATATACAGCCTGTTGCCCTTAAATTTGTTTATTTTATAGTGCCTCTCTTGTTTTGTACTCCTGCATGACTGCAATTTCCCCTTGGGGACAATAAAGAGCCATCTAATCTAATCTAATCTAATCTGACCAGTCATTGTACATTCTAAAGACACTGATACTCTGCAAGTTTATAAACACATTTTGGTAACTGTGATCTCTCTGAACAATAACCTTTGGAAGAGTTCATCTGTGGCAATTCAATGATGCTAGACATAAAAAGAGACTTTGTGCAATACTGCCATCCATAGTTTGAATAAGGGAAATGTGAGCTGTATACATATTAAAGCTCAATCCATACTGATCACAAACAGCACATACAAATGAAAATGATAGAAAATAACAACACAACATGTCTTGGGCATGACAGATAACTCTTTATTGGATCGTCCATACTTGTTAAAAATAATTAACACGGGAATACCCTCCATATCACCAAAATAAGCTTCGAACTGCACAGGAGAGAAAGTAGACTGTGTTTTCTGTTTGCAGCGTGCAAAAGAACAGTGTTTAGGATGTGGCAGAGCTGTCCAGTGTGAAGGATATCTGTGTCTCTGTTGTGACACACACTAGTGACAGTCAGTATTCCTCAGTCCTTTCTGTTTCCATGCTGTTTAATGAAGATCTTAGGTGTTGTCCATCCCTCTGGAGGTTTCTTTAGTCCAGCCCGTGTCCAAATCTTCTTCAGATCCTTTTCAAATCGCACCTGTAGAGGAGAAACATATGCACGTGGTTGCAATGACATTCACTCGTTTGGCTAGTCTAGAGTAAGTTAATACAGGATTGTTATATTGTCAGAAGTAAGTTAATATTTGGCTAAGAAATCTACTGTAATTAGGGCCCAACAGACTTACAAGACATTATTTTATACAAATGTACAAAATATATTCACAACTTTGGTCAAGACTTTGGTGTATTGGATATAATAATGAATTATGTTGATTAACAATCACAAAAATTAAGATTATCAGAATAGAAAAAAAAAAAGTCAAATCAGTAAGAAATCAGCATTGTCCTGCTGTCAATGTGAAAGAATCATCATTTCAACATACTACGCTTCACCACTTCACACTCACCTGCTTCTTCCTCCCCCTGCCCTCAAGCACTCTCCTTCTCAGGAATTTGGTCCGTTTCAGCAACTTCTTGTATTTGTGGCGATTCATCTTCCGCCGCCGAATCTCCAGGACATTCTTACAGCTAAGGGGTGTTTTTGAGCTCTCCCCATCCTCTGAAAGAGGTACAGAAAAGGGTGGCAGCAACTTCTCCTCCAGCAGCTCCACTTTCTCCAGGGGCTGAGGAGCCTCCAGAAGGGGAGGGAGGGAGTAGTGCACGGAGAGCCAGCTCTCCAGAGGGCTTACTGACAGTTTACGAGGCACAAGGGCCTCGTCCAGTTCTGGCTCAAGTTGGACCCATCGTGGAGGAGATGTGTTGTCTGCTACTGCTGAGTAGTTTCTGAGATTTCCTTTTAAAGAGGAGCAGTAAGCAGGAAGGGCAGGTTGTACAGATCCACTTAAGATTTGTCCATGAGTTGTAAGTGCGCCTAGGAATCAGGAAAAATAAAATGATTTACATACACTGAGCGCTGACACTAGAAAGGTGATTTTAAAACACAGACATTTGATGAAACTTACCAGTCGCTCTACTAAGTAGACTGAGACGAGGGGCAACCCTTGAGATAAACATGGTCCAGTCACTGATCATTCAAATGAATTCATCAGGAATGAGCTGAGTGGTCACTTTTCCTGTGAACTTGGGAAAACAAATGCGACATTAGTTAGGTTAGTCCTGGCTCCTCAATTATGTAGTTAAACTTTCCACATTGTTAACGTTACACATTACACAGTACACAGTACCACATCTGTCAAACACGCACCGTTACAACCGAGACGTTAGAAGGAACCAACGTTAGCTAGATGATGTTATTAACTAGAATACATGCAACTTGTGATGCGCAAAAATAAAAGGCATCAATATTAATACACGTTAACCGAGGTTTTATCAATTTAACGTTGCCGGTATTAGCAAGAGCCCGAGTTGTTGCAGATGCTAGCTAGCTAGCAATGTACCTCTCTCTTTTGCCGGGGATGCAATGTCATATTATTTTGACTAAAGAGGTCACAGCTGTTTATCTTTCACCTATGAAAGATATGCCTACATGAATAATAGATTCACATATTTTACGAGTGGTTTAACGCTACCTGATGTTGCTGTGACCGGAATTCTTCGTCCTCAATGTGACTCCATATGACAACTTCCGTCCTGCGTGACACAAATTCCAGACACTTCCTGTTTCCCACGATTGACGAAGGTTCCGCCTGAGCCAAAAAACAGTGAAGTGTGTTGCAAATGTCAGTTCACGCCACGGGAATAATTTAGTATTTACTACATACATTGAACTACTGGCTGTGCCTAATTGGTCAGCACCACAGAGCTTAGACTTATTTCTCAGTCTTGTGAACCACTATGTGTCTTGCCTTGTCTCCAGCCTAAGCGACAACATAAATCCCCCAAACATATAATATTAATAAGAAGAGAAAGGGGTGATGGTGGTGGATGTAGTAGTAGGGTGGGGTTTGGAGGACGAGGGGCGGTTGGAAATCATCCCATGCATCTTTAAATAGCAAATGTCTGACAGAATCCAGGCTCTTTATTTTCTATTGATGCAAAGGAGGGGACAGTATGCATGTGTGTAATGCTAAGCCACGATGTTAAACAAAACACAACTACAATCATTTCAATAGATCACCGAAACAGCAATGGATTCCTGAGACATTTCTTAAATTTCTTCAAGCAGTGACTGTGACTGATGTACAGTAAACTAGAGCAATACAAATATCTTATCTTGCCTTCCTTTTTGTCTGTACATTTTTTATGTTTGATATAGTCTCCCTGCTGCTATGTGTGGCTGTCCTAGTGTCCTTGTGATCGTTCCCTTTTCTTGCATTGTTATACCTCGTATTACTCTGTACATTTCAAATAAAATGCTTATCATAAAAGGTGAACTGTGGCTGCGCTTGAGAGCACAGAGAACTGTAGCTAGTCTGTGTAAATCGTGCAGCACTCCACTGGAGGGCACCAATAATCTACAGTAAATAGTGGTTTTATAGTGGGTGCTGTTACCATTAAATAGACTAACAAGGTGAATCCAGGTGAAACCTTTGATCCCTTGTTGGTTTTGCCTATTAAATATAGCTCAGTCGTGAAGTATAAATGTAGGACACAAGTCGTAGAAGGACTTTTAAGCCTCGAGACAACTGAGACTGAGAGCATGGCACTGAGTCACTTATTTTTTACATATCATGACATTTCAGTTGCTGAATCCTTTTGAAGCTGTGCGTTTGTGCGCGTGCCTCCGTGCGTGCGTTTTTCCAGTATTTTTTCATTTCCTTTCAGTTCATACTGCAATCGTGCTGGTGTTAAATACTTGCCCATTTTCTATCACTTCAATACCTCAGTTAAGCCTGTTGGTATAAAGTAAACATCATTCCAGGCTTTCATCATTCCTATTGAATTGAAGGCCTACTAGGTAAACTGTAGACATTAACATTGAGATGTCACCTGGTCCTGGAGAAGAAATACGAGGAATAGAAAATGTATATATGATATATAATATCTAAAACAATATTCTAGGGATAAAATCAGCTGAGATAACGACAGCATGGTAAATGGTGAGGTGATGGTGGCTACCTTGTTCTGACAGTAAATGAGTAAAGGAGTGGGGAAATATGTTAACAGTGTTATGCAAAGGAGTAAAAATGATTCAGTCTGGACTTGATAACAATGATATTCTATTTTATTTTATTTTATGATGATTTCCATCTGTGGCGTTTTATGGCCTGGTCATGAGCTGTATTGTTTACTTCAATGTGAAATGTCCCCTAGCAATAGTTGACATAAAAAAAAAAAGAAAAAAGCAAAAGCAAAGCAGGACTGCCCAGTCACACTAGCCAGAGAGACACGCTGCTGCTGCTGTTTATACACTTACCTCTGCTGCATTTTACTTTATTTTAGCCCTTAAATACTCAATGTTTGTTTTGCGCATGAATCCAGGCACTTGTTAGCATACAAAGAGAAAAGACCTGGGATAGTCAGGATGGACTGTTTCCCTTCATTTTGAACCATTTCATCAATGCTTTTGTATTTTATGGGCGTAGTCAGGAATTAAGAGCCCACATGTTAGTTTGTGTCCTGGTGTTCTTCCCCCGGGCTGCATTTCTAATTTCCTTATTTGTTAAGTGTTACGAACAATTGACTCATCCAGCCCGAGTGTTTCCCATTACTGTACGTGTTTTCAATTGAAAAGCCTGTTACAATCGTGGTTTAGTTTTATTTTCTTTTGTCTGACTCATTAAAATTTTATATATTTCTTTCTTCCATGTGGCACAGTTATATAACCAGGGAAGCCTCCACTTTTAGATTGCTCTACTTTTAGATACTTGTGGGCAGCCACATCCAATCATTTATTCATGGACATTCTCTCATAGCTTTCATTCAGAGTGTGGGAAATTGAAGTCTACAGTGAGTCTACAGTATACAGCGTTGGGTTTTAACAATATGGCATTCAGAATATTTTATCTGTGTGAAAACCACAGATTAGTGAACAAAATAAGGAATGCATTTCCATTGAGTGATATGATTCAACGAAAGAGAGTATGTGTAAGAGTATGTAAGTTCCCAGGGAATATAAAAACATTTATTCCTTAGTAAACTTTGCTGTTCATCAACTATTCTCATAATTTACAGTCAGTTTTTGATAGGGCAACTCAAGTGATGGACAATATGTTTTCCCTTTCAGTGAACAGACGAAATAACTTTTAAAATCATTTTATTTTAAAACTTTTTTTCAAAAATAATATTTAAAGGTAAGGGCACAAGAAATAAAACAACAATAAATTGTTAACCTGGCAGTACTCAATTTCAAGGTAGGGGTCATTCCCAGTTTAATTCCATACACATGTACTCCAACTAAATATACGTACTGAAACATATTAGTTGGAGTTGTTTTCCAATTTAAAAGCAAATAAATATCCAATTATTTCCATTCATGGGTTTTAATGGCATTGCAAATGTACTATTGAAGTAGATCTGAGCCCTGAAATAGGCAGGGCTTTACAGATGACAACATTATGATAACATATTAGCACGTGACAGGGTGCTGAATGTAGTCACCATAACTACCATAGAGGTATAGTATAACAGATACACGCCATAAACTCCACTCCAAGAGAAACCAAATCAATAAATAAAAAACACGTTAGCAAGGAAAAAGACAACTGAGAACATAATGTACAGAGGTTGGTCACCGAACCGACTGGTTGGATGGACGAAACAATTAAATCAGTCATATATCCATACATTACTCTTTATGGCAGACTATACAGAAGGTGCCAATCAATAACTTCCTTACATCACCGTGTTAAAAATGCTTTGAAAGTGCAGAGCTATTTTTGACACAGTTTTTTTTTTGGATGAAACTTGTGTGCTTAAAAATGGCATTGAATATAAATATTAGTTTCGCACTTGATCGAATACTGCCACCCCAGTAGTGGCTGCAGGCCATGTTAGCAAAAGACGTGAGGTAAAATCAATCTGAGGGATGAAGAAACTGCATGTTCAAGTTTTAAGGCCATGTTAATTCATTCATGATACATTTCTATCTTCACTTTGAGCTGTGGCATGAAGTTTGACGTCTGTGGAATATTGTAGAGACTTGGTTGTAAGAGAAAACAGTACAGTCTTGTTTTGCTGTAGCAATACAGCGGTTCTGCAGAGCAATTTGATGAAGCTAACAGACAAATTACAATCACTTTACCCAGAAAATGATTTGCTATCACATTTAACAGCATCCAACATAACAACTATAAATCACAATGGAAGTTTTGTTAGAAAACACACATCTTTGATGTTGAATATTTGGTATAATTTATACATGAGAGATATTTATCAAGCCCAAACCTTTGTTGTTTTGATAAACAGACTATCCAGGCAATGACACTCACTAACTACGTTGCAGCAAAAGTCCTTCTCACAATCTCTAATAAGAGCTGAATGGCACTGTCTTTACCCTGTATAAACAGCTAACCTAGGCCTCGACAAGATAAACAAACCAAAGTAACATCTTTTAACAAATAAAACTATTTACTTTGTACAAAATAATAAAATCTGTGCTCTTGAAACAAAGGTCAGGTAAAAAGAAACATAACCAGGCAATAGATGTGTGAACAGGCAAAGAAAACGAGTGGAAGGAAACAACACTGTGCAAAAGCTGGCCCCTCTTTGTGTGTTATCCTCTCCAGGTTCCTCCAGGTTTCTGGGTAAGGGGCACTCCGGCCTCACTGACCAGCAGACTGGCTAGGCTCCACCCCCTCCCCTTCATCCTCCTCCACCTGCTGCTCCTTCTCATCATCACTGGTCACGATGAACGCCTGCACTCGTCTCTTCTACCGGAAGGATTGTAACTTATGGGAAAGCTTTGGGAAGGAGAGACTTGCAGTGAAAACTCTCAACACAAGGTGAGGTGGCAGAACACAACCTATTCATGATCATGTGATACTATAATATACTGGTGTTGGTTTTGTTTATTGCTCAATAATCTTGAAAGGTATTATGTTTAATTACGTTGTGCTTCACATCACTGAGAGGTGATGATACAGAGAAAGAGCTAACCTGCAGATGGAGATCCAGGATACAACCGGCTGGGCAGGGCTAACAGTTCTGCACACAGAGATGCAGACAGCAAGAAAGAACAAAATACAACAGATCAATGATGCATCGCGTTTTTCTATATCATTCAAACGTTGTATGTCCGGGATGGGGCTGACTCACCGATGAGGACTGATGATCGTGTGGCCGTTCCAGTTTGATACGGATGTCTGTCCCTTTCCCTCCTTCAGTTTTACCAGGCCCTGAAAGATAAGCCCACCCTGTGCTCAGTCAATCATCTACGCACTGGCTTCTTCATTTTCTCATTGCAATTCTACTTCTAGAATCACCTACACCTATTGAATATCTTGTAAACAAAGTCCATTGTCCATCTCTACTGTCCATCTCTATCATCCTAAATTCTACTGCCTTCTTTTAAAACTCCTCCTCTAACCCCCTGGTCCTGGTTCTCCAGGGTCCCTGCCTCTCTCACCTGGGGAGTTACCGCGACTGGTGGTACTGGCGCTGCTCATGCTGTCCTCCAGCCAGGTACTGTAGGTGAATGAGTCTCGCTTGTGTGGCGTCCCGGCAGATGACAGACTCTCCTGGGGAACACAGATACCAAAATATACATGCATATTGTAGATTGAAAAACAAATAAACATATATTGTACTTGTATACACATAATCTCATTATCGTGCTCTCTGTCTCACACACACACACACACACACACACACACCACTCACCATGCCGGTGTCATAGTCCTCCGTGGCCTCTGTCTCGTTCTCCTCCACCACACTGGCGAAGCTGCTAGCGTTGGAGGAGGAGCGGGAGAGGTCGTGACCTTCAGGGATGGACGGGGCCCTGCCACCGAGATAAGAACTACACCCTGGGTTAACCACTCTCCAGCTCAGCCAAACCTGATTTTATCTCACGTATAGGACACGGTCATTCAACATGCTGCAGTGGCTGAGCATAAGTATGGCGGTGTAAGATGTTGATTCTGTGCTCAACGTCCATGTGACTGACTGTATCAAGGCTATTATACACACCTGTTCCTGGTGGTGATGAGCACCTCAGGAGAGCTCTGATTGGATGAGTTGTCAGATTTGGGGTCCTGAGAGGCGTGGCCACTGTCAGGGGTCTTCTGGGTACTTGAAGAGCACTCTCTACTGCTATATGCGTCAGGCGGTATAGCATACCAAAAAAATGCAATTGCTGTGTTAATATTTTGAAGTCATTATTTTGAGCTTAAATGCAGCACTGATATTTCCAACAATATCAACAACAACCGAAAATCAGTGAACTCTGAACCTTAGATGCATGGCCAATCAAGGCTCTAGCTACACACACAGTGAGACAGAAAATACGGATATTTTACAGTACATGTTCACCTAAAAATGAACAGAAAGTCTTTAATTATTGTCGTAGTGACAGCATCTCACCTCTTCTCTTGCACTTCCTGAATGTTCTCAATGCCGATGGCGCTGCTTCGCCTGGAGCTGAAGGGACCAGACTTCTTCCTGGTTGGGCTTTTCCCAGGGATGATCAAAGACTGCCAAGGGCAGATGGCAGACGGTCAGTGTCAAAGTCAAAATAACTCTAATACCGCTAAAAATATCTTTGAGCGATAGTAATTTATGTTCTCTAGAGCTTATCAATCTGTTTATTTATGACTGGGGGTTGATTTGACTGAAGAAATTTCATTTTAATTTCCTTCGTTTTAAAAAATATCAAATTCAAAAACTCAGAGATGGTTTCAACCATCTTCATGTCAAAACGATCTTATGTCACAATGAATTATCAGGCTGAAGTGTAACAGTGCTGCCTTTGAGTTGTTACTCTGATAAGAAAATGTTAAAATATGCACTCAGCGGCTTAATGTCAAGCCCCGGTGCCAGTTCTTCTGTCACAGCAGAGTCGGGCGGGAGAGGAAAGATGGATTCTAGGGCTCCAGGGCTTACCACTAAAATGTGCTTTCTCAGCGAGTGCTTTATTCATTCAATCTCCTTTTTTAAGCTCTCAAAATAAGGACTTGAAAAAGCCTTTTATGTAATGTGGCTTCAAAGAGCTGCAGGAGAATTATTCTTTTTATTTTTTTTCTGCAAGTGGACATTAAATTATTCATATTCATCATTTTTAAACAAATAGAGAATTAAGAAAACAGGAATTAGGATGTGGAATAGTCTAAATGAGAAGAGACTACAGGTGGTGAACACATACAGTAACAAAGCAGATATGGCAATGAGAAAAGAAAAAGGCTATTACTAGGTAGAGAGCTGAAACATGACTTTCTATATGTGCTATTAGAGTGGTTTATGTAGTAATTACTCTGAATGGTTTCTATATGGTGGTCTGTAAAAATCCCAAAGTTCTCTGTATATGAACTGTCTCTAACTCACAATGCATGTTATTCTGATTACACATGGAGGTGCTGAAATAGTGTTGTTTGGTCGTGGTGCAGTGGAGCCATGCAGAGAAAAAGAGGAGGTGTGATTAGTTAGAGAGTAGTTAGAATTAGACATGAACCTCTTCTACTGTTCCTATCCCTATGGCACTGCCTCGACGTCCATATTTACTGGGACTTTTGCCTGGGACAAGCAATGACTGAGTCACATGGAGAGAGAGAGAGAGAGAGAGAGAGAGAGAGAGGGAGAGACAGAGGGGTGATGATGAAAGAGACAAGAGGAAGAGAGGGGGATAAGTGGGCAGAGAAAATATAGAACACCATGAGATCCCATGCAGTAAGTTATGTTGTTAAAACAAAAAACAAAGCACATGTTAGCTGGAGGATACAAGGCACGGGACACTTTGGCACCATGGGTGCAACACAGGCAGCTGAATGGGAGAGAAATGGTGAGACTGTTGAGAGAGCCATATGTGGAGGAGGACATATCCTATACATTAGGTTTAGATATCACAACACACTGAGAGAGTTTATGGAGAAAAAGAAAGCTTCAGTTATATCACAATAATTATGGTTAGTCATTTTTAATGGAAATTTCAAGAGAATGTCCTATTTATTTGTGATTTAGTGTCCTGACCTGTGTTGATAAGAAAAATAAATGTATGTAATAAATAAATGTTGCTGTTTAAAATGTATATGACGATATGCACATGACAGGAAAATCACAGGAATTTCACACAAAGACAATCAAGATACATTTCATGGAGATTTTCAAAATTCATACACATCAATATTGGTGAATTTCATTGAAAATGTCAGACAAAACCACACCCAGATAGCAGACTAACACTGAATCAACATTGAAATACACCCTGAAATAATGTTGATCCATCATCAATGTTCAATGTGTAATGTTATTTCAGTAAGACTCTATGGTGACTCGGAGACTAAGAGGGGCTGCAGCTCAGTTAACAAGTCACTGAAAAACTGCTGCTCCATATAAACCTCTCAATAAATATAGTCCCTTTCTCTCAATTCTGTGGTTTGTTTTTATGTATTGTATTATACATATTGCACAACTGCATTGTTAATAAAATTATAATTCAATTAATGTCTGGTTGAAAAGGGTTTTATTTCAACTGAAGCCCCACTTAGCCTCAGATTGAAAAGAGCTGAGCTAACATTGACTGAAATAACACTGATGTTGTATCGATGTTAGCTCGCTATCCACCATCTCCCAGAACCTCCACAATACTTACCATACATACACATATGTGAGATTATTAATTACAAACAAGCATCTGTTCATAATCATTGTGAAAAATATTGTGTGATCATTGCACCAAAAATAGTCAAGCACAAGCTTCAACTGGCATGCACACATAACAGACACACACACACATACTGGAGTCAGTCTGCATTCATACTTAGCAACAATGCAGATGCATGGGGATTAAAATGATGAGAACATTAGAAGAAAAATAGTCAACATTAGAAGAAGCAGGTAAGAAATTCACCTCATCTCCTAAGTCAATGCAAGGTGTCCAGTCACGGTGTTACTAGTTAAAGGCCAAGGCACAAATGCCCTGTTTGATCAAGTGTGCAGTCCTGGTCTGTGAGAAGTTAGTGCAGTAGGCAGGCATGTGAGGGGGGCAGCAACTGTACTAGATTTGCTGGAAGTTATGAAGGAGGCAGAGGGAGTGAGACCCGCCTCACTCAAGACCAGAGGAGTGGGACTGTACTTACTATCCCTGGGAATTTGGGGCTCTCTGCGGGGTTGTGGTTAAAGCTGCCGCTGAGACTAGTAGAGACTGTGTGTGGCTTCTTGAAAGTGAGACCCATGGCGTCCATAGAGTGGCTTCTGCTGCGGATCACCCGCTACAGAGAGAGACGAGGAGGAGGAGATACATTGAGATGGCGCTGACCCCTGTGAACCCTCACCACTGCTGTACAGCGCTACAGGCCGGGAGGGGCCTTGGGGCTAGCCCTAACCACTGACCACTACAGGGACTTGACACTAATCCTGACAGACAAGGTAGAGGCAGAGAACACCGCTAAGCTTTAGTGCCCAGAGGGTGACTCAGATGAGTCAATATGTCTGAGTAGGTGGCAGAAGAAGAGAAGGGAGTAGAACGGCCAAGTGACTTACAGCTCATACCGTCTTTAAACGCAGCAAGGTGAAGTTTAAAGCCCAATGCACCTCTTAGCAGAGAGAGGATAGAGGGGGAGAGGCAGAAAGATCTGTTGGAGAAATGAATCTATCCACTCCCTTTAATATGACTAGATTGACATGGTGGAGATGAAAGAACGGTACACAAAAGTGGCCACAGTGACTCAACATGCAGAGACCACAACAACACAACACAGCACGGAAGCCGGAGGGAGAAAAGCCGGTAAGCTGTGAGGGGTGTATGCCCACAGGACAGAGCAGCAGAGCGTCTCCTCATTCGGCTCGACTGATAAAGTTACAGCCAGTAGCTTGCATACAGACAAGGGCACTCCCGAAAGACTGCCAGAGAAAAGGCACCCTCTTTCACACCAGAGAGGAAACAAAGGACAGCTGGTTGCAAGCAGAAATCTGAAACTAGATGACAGATATATTTCTTTCAATCACATGATAACATATCCTGGTTCTTACACCTGCGCAGTAACACTGATCTTGTCAAACAATGTCACCTGATTGACACTAACTGACAACATAATTCACTTGCAGTCCATGTAAATAACAGTGCACTGTTACATAAGGGTTCAAATAAAATATTTCAATCTATAGCAATAACTTTCTATTTGTTGGATCACATCAAGCCTTCTTCTTTCGATGTCATGAGTTTTTTTCCCAGTGAAGCTGAATGTTTAGCGAAGCCTTCAGGGTGAAGCCGCTGGCATCGCCCCAACCTCTGCTTCTGCCTTTCCAGTTACCTTGAAGGACTCAAAGAAGCCCCCTCCTCCTCCACTCCCGTTTTCCAATTTGTCATCCTCTCCTCCGATGCCCATCATGGCCTGGCTGTTCACGTGGATCTCCTCGTACAGTGTCTCTAGCAAGGCCGATCGCGTTCGCTCCTTACACACACACACACACACACACACACACACACACACATACACACACACACACACAGAGAACAATCATCATCATAGTCCGAGTTTGCT
>CABFOQ010024440.1:16989-34220 GCA_900660455.1 Gephyroberyx darwinii
GAACTAAATAAAATAGTTTTTTCTTTACCTTGTATTTAACAGTCCACACACACACACACACACTTTGGAGTTGGCCTGTGTCGCCCCACTCAAGCATTTCGTTGTTGGGTAGTGAGTGTAAATAAATTGAAGCAAATGATGTTGTGTATAATTCTAAGCAGAGATGCATGAAGACCAAAGACTGAAGTAATTGTCAATAACTCACCTCCAATTTGGCAAATTTCTCAGCTTTGTAGCAGGCATACTCAGCATTGATGAGCTTCGTGAAGAGGAATTCATGGAATTCAGGACCCTAAGAAGAGGGCACCAGAGAGCTTGAGTCGTGTCTGAAACTAAAATATGACTAAGAAGAAGAAAGTGCACTGGCTGGAGGATGTCAGGCCCAGCAGGGTGCTTCCACGTACTTTTCTAAAGATCGCAGGGTCTGGGAGGGCCGGGCCAAAGAAAGGTACATCATCCCGCGCTGTCACCGACACCTAAGAAGTGCAGAGCGACATGAGGTGTAATCGATGATTGTGGTTATCACAGGAAGCAAAGTCAGTCTATAGTGAGAGCAGTAGATCACCTTGTAGAGAACATTGTCAGAGCAGGCATTGACCACTTGGACCACCACGTAGGCGTGGAGAAAGTTGGAGGCGATCATGTCTGGTACGAAGGGAGTGTTTTCCTCTTGGAACACGATGGCCACAATGTCGTTCCCTATGTGCCTCTTTCTCTGCAACTGCAACACAACCACACAGCAACTAATCACAAACCATAGCATTTACATTTCAATGTAAGTGTGCATCTCTCAGGGGGGAGATTAAGAAATGCTGATGCCACGTGTATGAATCAGGATTATCTGCAGGTCTCAGACAATTTTAACCTTTTTAATGCTACCTGGAAATGAATTTAAAGATTTGTATTGCCCCATACCACAAAATGACAATAATATATCTATGACCTGTACTCTCATAGACACTGTTTCAAGACTCCTCCCCAGCACCGTCTCCCCGTGCATTTTCAACTGCTCACATTGGACAACGGTGCTACAACAACACATTTCATTCAAAAATACATAAAAAAAGCTACTCTGTCTGCTGAGTCTCCCCACTCTGAGTCTATGATCCGTGTGCATGCTTTTCCCCTGCCACTCTCCTCTCCTCCCTCTTCCTCTCTCCACCAGGGAGTGCTGCATCCCCTCATGACAGCCTGCACAAGCACTGATTGGCCAACCGCTCACAGCAGCCAACGCACTACAGCTGGGAACTCTGATTATACATTGCCTGTGTTTGCGCACACCATGATAAGACGTGGGATGTGGACTCGTCCTGATAAATCTGTGTTTGTGTGTCTGTGTGAGAGACCCAGATGTGAGAGGGCTATGGTGCTGTATCTCAGCTTTAAACACTATAATGAATGCAACAATGGGGGGCTGCTACACAAACAAACATGAAAGTATAAATTACTGGTGTTGGTTGAACTTACGCCACTAGTGAATGGCATCATCATGAAGATACATACAGGATCTGGTACTACGATACCCAGGCATGGTATTCTGGTATTGGTATTGTATTACAGTACCTGTTGGGTGTCCCCCTCAGTGTAGGGCAGCTTTGTGGACACATGGAACATGACCTCTTTGTTGCGGTAGTTGCTGTAGACAGACTGCATGCCTGTCTGTCCGTGAGTCACATCTAACCCTCCACGGAAACTGCAAGCACAGAGAACCACATCCAGCAGGAAATTCTCCACCATCGCTACAATAACATGACCATCGTTCCTGTAGCTAGCTGGATGTACTGAGAATTACAGTCGGTAGCTTGTTGTGCAATATATGGCACAGTATATTTAGTGTGTGCTGGCCGTGACAAAGTCCTTACCCTTTAAAGTCGTGGAGCTCAATCTTCTCCCCTAGAAACTCAAGGAATTCTACAAAGGCAGGGCACTCTTCACTGTTGCCAAACAGCTCTTCCTCTGATGTCTGTAACAGTGAAAAGATCAACATCAAGGCCTGGAGAAAATATTGATTTCAGCAGCTATGACTGAAAAGACCTGAGGATTGGTAAGCAATTGGTTGGTACTTTACTTTGTACTGTGTGGAGTTTGTGTTCTAAAAACTCAATAAAGTGTAGAGTAATAATGCCTCTATCTCTGCAAGCAATAAGGACCACAAAAATGAAAAGACTGCAAGAAGCAAGATTTGCCCTACCAGCCCATCCGGGTGAGTATTCATATATTATATATATATTTTATATTTATATTTGCATATATTTTATGGTCTTTTTGGTGCAACAGATCAGATCCATAACTGCAGGAGCTCACACTACGGCGAATTATACAGTATGAGGTGTTTGTCTGACACTCTTGTCCATTACAGCATTTGCACATGAGAAGATAGAAGAGGCTTTAGAAAGGCCTGTGTGGGAGAGGTGACGATCAGCCGGGTCAACTGGAGCAGTAGTGTGAGACACTACCCCTGAGAAGAAGCGCCCATTGCCCATTGTGTGATTCTATTTTGTGTCCCTGAAGCAGTATGCCAATATGCCTAAGCCTTCCTCCACTTAGTACTCCTCCTGGATATAAATGTCTTCCAGAGGGAGGAGCAGAGGGCCCTTGATGCCGTTGTGAGGTGGCCCTTGGCTCATTCATAATGTAATCCAACTCCTTCAGGCTTTAGGAGCTCAAGGATGTGGATCTCCACAACCTGAGGTCTCCATTCAAAGGTACAAGGACCCTTAACTAAGCATTCAACAGCTCTTCTGCTCCCATGTAGTAAAGAACAGGGTCGTGATTGTCATAGAAAATGAGGGAATACTGAAGAGAGACAAACTGACTGGATTGAATCCCATTAGGAGGACAGACCGTCATCAACTTCCGTATAGAAATCACAAATGACAGTGTATAGTATATATACGCCTTTGTCTCATACTGAATATAATGAATGGAAGGCTGGTCTACACACACCTCTATAGATGTATGTGGCGGACTGGGAGGAGGGTGGGTGGAGGCTTAGCTGGATCCAGGGAAGAGAGAGTCCACCGACTCATCTCTCTCCTGGATCCAGCTAAGCCTCCACCCAATGTATTTGTACAATGTATTTCTAAACTAAAGGCCATCCCTACATCTAGGCTCTACTACTCACCTGTCCAAACTTTTGATAGATGACCCCAAACTTGAAATTGTTGCTTATCACATGTTCATCAAAGGTGACAATAAGCCTTGAAGCCTGTAAAGAAATGACAGAGACAACAGGAAATATGAAGTCATTTGATGTATGGGGGCAGGAGTGACATCAGCGGCAACTAATGCAAAGCAGTTTAACACCAGTCAAAGTGGAGGCTTACTTTTGGATAGAGGACAGGGAAAAAGCGATCCACATTGACCTCTTCACAGACAAGCTTGGAGTCAAAAAGGACAAGAAAATATCAGTTTGCTTTGCAAAAGAAAAAGACATTGCTAAAACAGACAAATGATTACCCTCGAGGCAATATGACATGATGCATTACCACTACATATTGTATATTGCATGGTTCTACACTATCACTTGTCAATAAAAACAAGCTCTTTGACTTTTGTCACCTTAGCCATTTGGACCACATTGGGAAATTCTGTCAGACAGGAGATGGGGATCACATCATGGTAGGTTTTCAGCTTGGTCCTGGTGTAATAACAAAACAATCATTGTGGTCTCGATGCCAAATAACGTGATGCAATATTTCTCAGAACCTATCACATGGGAAAGGGATTATCCGGTATGGATCATCATCAAACTACCCCACCCTCTCCTCCCTTCTCCCTCCCTTCCTCCGCCCCACCCACATGCTGGCCTAAATAGTCCATCTGTTATCCTGCTGTGGAAGTAAGTGCTGTTGACACTCTCGCTAGCTTTACGACTCTTACGATAAGACTGATGCTGGGAGGATGTGATTATCCGGTCAATAGAGAGGGTTGCATGAACAAAAAAAAAAGAGTGGATTTCTTTTTCTTCTTTTTTTTTTAAACCTATTTCCCATTGATCACAAAAGAGCTATCATTTAGTTCATGCAGACACGCCTGTAATTTGAGATGTGGAGAAGCATCAAGTAGAAGATATTAAAGATTACAGAATTTCTTTAACCTATGAGTCAAAAGAAGACGGAATAAAATGAGGTGAGAGGCATGAGGCTGTGTTACCTGAGCATGAGGCGGAGATGTTCCTGGTCACCTATTACATCATACTTCATGGAGAAAACCAGATGTCCCAGAGTACTGTCCACTGAATAGTAATTAAAGTGTTCCTGATGGCACAGTGCAAGGACACAGCCATTAGTATCTGGCATACACAAACACACACACACACACAAGCAAAACAACTGTCTCCAATTGCTGAAATCATTTGCCATATCTTTCCAATCTGTGAGCATTTCATTTTTTTCTGGTACAGGCAGATCAGATTTGTTCATATTATGTGGGTGTCAAAACAGGTGGCAAAGCCTAATTCATCTTCATTAGCAACTGTGTATGAAGTGCCAAACTGAGGCTGGTCCCTGTTAGTGGGCGATTCTTCTGAGATTCACTTATCGCTTATTCTTTTTCATTACTATAATGAGCAAATATTGATGATGCTCAGTTGAGGAGGAAATTCTTACGAGAGGTCATTCGTGTATGTACAGTGGGGTCCATGAGTCTTAGTCTGACTACCAAGAACTCTTTTTTTCATCATTTATCAAAAACAAATACACATTAAACAGAATTTAATTAATAATTTCAAATATTTTTCAGTGGAAGTCCTTTCAAAGTTAAAGCACTAGCAGTAGCGACAACAACGCATAGAGGACCACATGCATTTAGTCAATACCTGGTATTGGTTGTTAAAAGACCAAACAAACGAGACATTCAGACATATTTCAATTTCATACGAGCATTTCTCAAAGATGTAAAGGTTTTGATTTGTATCAGTTCTATATAATGTCTTGAATATGAAGTATCAGCTGATAAAAACATTGTATTAGTTTTTGATAAATGATGAAAACAAACAGTTCTTGGTAGTGGACTCAGACTTTTGGACCCCACTCTATATGTTCACAGATATCACTTTGAACATCTCAAAATGTTTAACAAAAAAACTTTTAAAAAACTGTAGAACTAAACATGTTATAACCATATTAATACATTTAATGCACTAATCCAACTGTACAAATTGCAAAGGATGCCTATGGTCAGCTTTGTCTCTGGTGGACTGACCTTGCCCAGGAAGTGCTTGCGGTACAGCTTGGCTGTGGTGTTACACTCCAGCTTGGTGCGGGTGTTCGGGGACAGGGGCAGGAGCTGCTCTGGGTCCATGGTGTTGCTCAGCTCATGGTTGGTCCCCTCGATCCAGTAGC
Organism: Gephyroberyx darwinii; assembly: GCA_900660455.1. Classification (NCBI taxonomy): domain Eukaryota; kingdom Metazoa; phylum Chordata; class Actinopteri; order Trachichthyiformes; family Trachichthyidae; genus Gephyroberyx; species Gephyroberyx darwinii. The sequence continues at coordinate 22,335 of CABFOQ010024440.1, forward strand.
CCCCAAACTGGGGCAGGAGGATGAGAGGAAAGGGGCTTCTTCTACCCAACACCTGTTCCCAAATGTAAAACAATAAGGGGTAGGTGCCCAGGACGGCAGCAACTCTAATTGATACCAATACAGTGAATTCAGAGGGTAAGCATAGAATAGGTTTCAAATGAAAATGGTACCGAACCCTCATATTTCCTCAACTGGCAAGATTGAAATTAAACTGAAAGCTGAGAGATACTGAGAGACACAAACACGATTTGTGGAAGGTGCTACTGATGCAAAGTGTAATCAACCTACCTCATGGACGCTAGGGTAGGGAATGTAGTCCTCCTCCGTCTGAGGAAGAGAAAAACAGCTTTGCTTGCCTCATCAAAGAGTTCAAATAAACACAGACAAACTCTATAATCCCACAGGATACTGTTACAGAATAAGACATTACATTACAGAACTGTTGTGCAATGAAAGTAAGATATTGTAACTATACGTGATTCAGTGCAGTACATTTCCTCAACACAGTATTGCCATTCCTTGGCAGAGAGTTTTCAAATACCCCCACCATGTCATTATAAGAGCATACAGAAGCATTGCCCTTCTACTGATTCTGAATAACTCTCCTCTGATATAAACCCATGACCTGACGAAGCCGCTTTATTACTATCATATCCTGACAAATATATCGCCTAGATTTCAGCCTACAGTCTGCAGGGCTGGCAGCATTTTCACAATATCATCAGAGCATGAATTTGAAGCATAATTTACTCTGTTGGTGTCATGATGGCGAGATTTGAAAGTAGGATAAGACTCCACTTCATTAAGGATAATATTCTGCTACAGTGTGTTGAGGTCAGCCTATCTGGCTGAGCGAGATATGAGGGATGCAGCGTGTGAATAATGTCTCCTGAGTCTACATGGAGAGTCATACTTTGAGTGGGGGAGGAAAGGTGCATCTCTGCTCATCCATCCTGTTGCCCTAAGAGGAGAGAGAAACACAGAGACAGAGAAAGAGAGCAGTCATGCACAATCAAGTAACATGACGAGTATTTCAATCCGAGATTTGTACACTCCTCTTTGATTAGAAATGCATACATCCTAAAGAAAGTGCTGCCATTGACATGTTATAAAAGAACAAATAAGCAACAACGGGGAGAAAATGATTAGTCTCATTACATAACAAAAAAACCCAACTTCCTATAGAGATAAGCAGCAGGCAATAAAGCAAAGACAGAGACAGGATGGAAAGATACAGAAGGAGATAGACACAGAGAGTGGCTGCAGAGAGACAATTAAAGGATGCTAAAGAGCAGCCAGTTGGGAGTGACTGAAAAGGCTGTCAGTGCCAGGGAGAGAGGAGCAGCAGTAATAAGACCTCAGGGATTGTGTCACTTAAGAAGATGCAGCGCATAAGTGGCATTTCTAGACGGGAACACCCACAGGTCCTGAGGTGTGTGAAACAGAGAACGTGAGAGAGACGAGGAGAAATAGATGCAGTAGTGGTACTAAATCAGGGCTCAGCGACGGTGCCTGGTGTGAAGGGAGAAGATGAGCTGCGCTGTGTTAAGTTAATATATTGCCTGTGATAGCGGGAAAAGGCACTCTTGCATCATGTAGGTACATTTCTTTAAAGATATTCAGTCATATCAACATACGCTAGAAGACAAGAAAAACATTGATGCCATTTAAAGCCATATTGATTTAATTTCTTACATAATTTTGCAATGTCTAGATCATTTTCTCTATCACTGATACTGATGAAATAATAAAATTTCTTAGTTTTGATAAGATCTGTCAAAAACGTCTTTAGCCTGTGATGTGTGGGGTCATACTCAACAGCCCTCCAGAGCATTCAGCAACAAGAAGATAGTTTTGGGGGCGGAAAGACAAGCCGTCGTTATTGAATAGAGGGCAGAAATACTGCAGCATTAGGAAGAGACAAACTGACTGGTTAGTTCAGAGCTTTGCTCGGTGAATACAGTTTAGGAAGATGAGATAAAATAAGATCAATGCATCACCTTACCTGCATCTTTTCAATCATTTCAAATAAATCTGTGGTCTGGAGAGAGGAAAGTAAGATGAAGTGGTCGTTAAACGGTTAGTCTATTTATACAGCAGAGTAAGGGCTATGGTGTGACCCTCTTGTGTGGAGCACCATCTCACAATTCATTTGTTACACATTTGTTTTTCACACTGCCACAGCCCATATGGTGCTAGAAAAACACAGCCAAGCTAATTGTTTATCTTCTGCAGGATGTAAAGAGATTCTGTTAAATACTGAATATTTACATTTTCTTCATTTAACCATTGCAGTGTTGCAGCTGAGGGAAGCTGCTGTAAAGATGGAGAAAGCATGGCTTCTGTCAACTGTTCCCATGTCTTATGTCAGTGACAAAAGCACAGTCTCAAATATAATTCATTTAAAGTAACATTTTACCTGATTCCAGTGTGTGACCTGCTGCCCTCCGCTGTGGGCTTTCACCCAATGACACAGTCATGAGTGCACAACCAGCCTTTCCATGGTAAAACATGCCAACACCCATCTCACTCTGTTGAACCTAACCACAGCTATTTCTTTGTCACTACGTACTGAAAAATGATCCTGTTACTATTTCACATGCTAAAAATACGATGCTAATGTTTTATATTCATCATTTGATTGTGTTGACCCTATACCACCATAGCGGTCCATTGAATCACAACGATCCACGGGAACATCAGTCTGAAGTAGGCTAGTAGAGGCTGAAAGGCGCACTCAGTAAAGGCTGACATAGTTTGTGTACACAGCAATATTGTCTTAGCTTTCAGTGCGAGTATGAGTAAAGTCCTCCACCATGTGCAAACAATAGTCTTCTACAAACCCTAAAGGTAAATACCCCTGGCTTCAACAACATTAGCCACAGAGATTAGAACAGAATGAGATGGTTACACATCCTTTTTGGTCTTAAAACAGCACACAACTCTAATAGCAACAAAAGTGTGCGATGACATACAGGCTAAAAATGCATGGGTATGCCTGACTGCATTAAATGTTGACATTCAAAGCTTATCAAACAACATTGGCACTCCATAACATGCCATTCAGGTTTAGCACGAGTAACCACTCTAACCTCAAGTGCAAATTGTCCAAGCCTCTGCTTCATATGCTGGCTAATTTCCTCTCACTTTGCCTCTAGTCATGTAGTCTATCTAGCAGGTCAAGTAATGCTACTTACATGGCTGGTCTTCCCCCAGTGTGCTGTTGTCACCAATGGAGCACTGAGGTTGATGTGACGACTATTAGCCATTTTTAACTGCCGTTGCTTTCCTCAAATTTAAGTCCTGCAGCTTCAAAAAATATTTCAAGCTGACTGACTTCAGCAGGTTTGGATGTCCTGCATCAGAACAGCACTCTGACTGCTATGTTTGTGTCCAATGCTACACTGCCTGTGTTCCACTGTCATACCCAGGGTAAAGCGCTATCCTTTGTGACTATGGCCATGACAGACAGTGTCACATCAGACAAAGGTGGAGACTGTCTGAAGCTGTGGGTGTTCCATATATGTACAAGACTATCAGCTTGTGTGTGTCTCAGGTTGCATGCAAAGGCTGGGAAGCAGTTATTTCCTAAAGTTTACAGTAGCTATCTTCTGACTGAAGCTGGAGGCGTCTTGTCTGCAGCTGTCAGTCTCTCTAGGATGTGGGAAGAGACTCACAGCACAACTACTCTAAACTCTGCATCACCCAGCTCTCCCTGTATCACTATCGCTCTGTTTCTCTTTACTTGTGGCCAGGGGTGGAGCGCAGTCCAACACCTGAGGCTGTTAGTTGCTTTTACTAACAAGTCCTTGCAGCACTCTCCTATTCACAGTGGATCTATGGGCAGTCACTCTAGGCTCCTAATGCAAAAGGATCATGCATCTGCATATAGGATGCTATAAATTACACTCAAACTTGGGAGATCAACTGTTGTAAAAGAAAAGGGTGAGAGAGAAAAGGCATATAAGTTGCAAACAGAATTTGTAGTGAGGAAGCACAGGCAGCACAGAGACAGACAGACAAACAGACAGACAGAGAGGTGGCAAACTGAGGTGGAAACTGAGACAGACAGCAACCTTGTGAGGAAGCATCACACATCTCCAGAAAACCAGAAAAAAACTAATTATTAAAATGACCGGAGCGGGGGAGGTGTGAGGACCAGTGGGGAGTCTGGCTAGTATTGTGCAGGTGTTAGAGCTGAGACCTCTCATTAGAAGAGCTAATAGGCTTGTCATTGGGATAGGAAGCATAGTAACTGCAATAATTCCTCTCTCCTCCACATTTGTCAGCTGCAACTCTATACTTCCACACACCTCGTTAAATCCTAGGCCAGCACCAGGAGTCTGAACAATCAGCTCAAATGATCCAGAGGTTTATTTTCTCTCCGTTTTCTTTGATGTCTGTCTTGATGGATCTGCTACTAAACTTTACAGAGATCAAGTTTATGGCTGACTCAGTATTGTCTGGGATTTCAATGAAACATCTTTTTTTAGAATTTATGCCTCAGCAATGTAAATATAGCATCAAAAGTTGCTAATTCCCGGCGTGTGTGTGTATGTGTGTGTGTGTGTGCCAGAAACCATGAAGGTCCCCTTCATGTTGGAAGCTGCCACCCTTTACAACATATTCTCCCAGAAATATGCGACATTATTATTATTATTATTATGATAATACTGCAATGTACTTTGAATTAGGCAGAATTAATTGCAGAATGACCTGATTAAAGCAATACGATCCCCGAGTCTTTCTTTCTCTCTTTACCATGCCATCCAGTAATTTCCTCTATCCTCATCAGATATTTTCCATTTGCTTGGTTTTGTAATCAAAGAAGGTTAGCGACCGGGAAATGGACTTTTGGCCAAGGCACGAGTAGGGAGAGTTACATTTGTCTGAGATAAAAGCATGGATAACCTTCTCAAGGTCAGCAGAGGACAAAAAAGCAGGACTGCACAACCTTCTTAACCTGGTCATCAAAGCAGAGGTCAGGATCAAATCTAACACCAAGACCGGCTTGACTGAGGGGCTACCAAGTTGGTCCTGGATAAGATTAATGGAATTTGGAGGGCCAAAGAGAACTGTCTCAGATATGTTTTCGTTCAGCTGCAAAAAGTTCTGGGACATCCAGCATTTATCCTTAAGGCGAGTTAAGTTTCTGTTCTTTAAGGGGTACATTCAGTTGGGTATCATCTGCGTAACAGTGGAATGAAATATTATATTTGCAATTGATTTGACCTATTAGAAGCATGTATATATTGTATATGTATATTGAGAACAGAATGGAACAGAAAGAATTGACCCTGTTAATAACATATCCAGAGTATTCATTTCACACTGTTCATACTGTCAATATTGTCCATACTGTATATATCTTAGCATATTCATATCTATCCCTTATTTAATACTTACATTACCACTATACATATGTACATACTCTGCACTTTACTGCTATTTGCACTTCTGGTTAGATGCCAAACTACATTTTGTTGTCTCAGTACTTGTACTCTGTGCAATGACAATAAAGTTGAATCTAATCTAATCTAATCTTGAGGTGCACCACATAAGGAAGGAGTTCAAGATGTATGTGGCATTCCCAACAATCTGAGAAGGTTCAGTTGGCAAGGTCGGAGTGAAACCAATTCAGGGCGGTGTCAATTAAAATTGAGTGACTGAACTGCGCTAAGATCTAAAAGGACTAAGACAGAATCTCCTGCGTCAGCCGCAAGTAGGAGGTTGTTATTTTCACAAGCGCACTCTCTGTGTTGTGGCGAGCTCTAAAGCCTGATTGTAACTTCTCAAGAATATTAGTAATGGCTGCTTCTGTCTGATGACAAACCCATATGTACTGCAACATGTACTTTGTACATGTACTTCCAGGATATGTAGCTAAAGTTGCAGAAAGAAACTTTGCCTCACTGCTAGTGAAAGTGGACTGTGGAGTAAGGAATACTATCATTATAGTATTAGGTGTCTTACCAGAATGACAGAGCCATGTCAGTACCAGATGAACTTGTAAAGATCCTCACCTCTCACCAGTATCGGAACAAGTAAGTCTGACTCACCTACAGATGGTGTGTACTGTCAGGCTCAGGAATGACTGTTAAACAACCCAATCTCCAAATTCTCCCTTAATCCTTTTCTCTTTCTGACCTTTCCGTTCTACTCAGATCAAGTCAGATTGCTCCGACTGTAAGCCCCTCCAAAGTGTAAGCGACCCTATTAAACCACTCTGACATCAGTGAGATTGTATCCACTTAATCACCACCTAGCTCAGCTCTGTTCAATTTCTAAGTCCCTAAAATACTCCTGGCAGATTATTCAGTCTCTCATTTCACATGGTAAGACCTGCCAAAAGGTAGGCTTGGAGATCCTTACACAAGAACATTTCTAAAATGCATTTGACAGGTACCGTGACAGTCTAAATAGATTTATTGAAATGAGCATTCCTCTTTCATTACGTTCAATTTCTGTACTTCACATTCTATGTCAGCGTTCACAGAAATTCAGTCTTTTCTCACAATTTCCTCTCAAAGATGGGACTAATGGCTCCAGTTGAAAACGGATTCATAATTCTGGAAATCATGGAAATTCATTCATTTTAGCGAATTCAAAACACACTCAATGAACCCGCTTTGAGCAAATCTGAAAAAGCGCAGCCAAATGAAAAAAGGACATAAGGACTGTGTGTGACAGGGAATGAGTTGCAAGCATATAACAGCTTTGGGGGCACTGAGATATGCACGCTTTCACAAACCACAGTAAGTAGCCTACAGAAAAATAAGCCTACTATTTTTTTGACACTGGAAACAAAATTGGCCTATTGCTTAGGCAAACCTGATGTGATTTGTGCAGAACCCCATGGAAAGGCTTATTAAAGATTCATTGCATTCCAATCTTTATAAGAGACATACTGTGGATGGAGGTCAGAGGTGTACCCTTTGATTTTTGAAATCAAAGGGTACACCTCACAAACCCAACAAAAAACATTTTCTCAGGCAGGCTGTCCCTTGTCTGGTTTTGCCATGAGGCTGACAAACTAAAAATAGCTTTCTATTAATTGAATCAGGCAAACATAATGATCGCGGTCATCAAACATTGTGCCAGTCAAACAAAAAAATGAAATAAAAATCCAAGTACAGTTGCAAGCAGACAGTGCAATAGAGCTTTGATAGATAAACAGAGAGCTTGTTAAGAAGAATACAGAGTGGAGAAAGAAGCAGGTGAGCAGAGACAAAGTGAGAGGGCACACAGAGGGCGATCAGATAAGGTCGGGGGTCACGGGTCAAAGTGCAAGCCCAAACCCCTCATTGTCCTCCTACCTTGTGGAATGGTGAAGTGGTGTACGGGAGCGTAGGCTGGAACAGCTGAGGCTCTAATGTTGCGGAAATTCGGGACTCACTCCCATCTTGTTTCCTATAATCAGACAGATGCAAGAGAACATTCAATCAGAATAGGTCAATCGGTTTGAGGTCAGTCGAGAGGAGAAGGACAAACAAAGTTAGTACCTTGGAGTTCTACTTTGGCCTCACTTAGCGATAGCATATTGCTTTTTATGGAGCGCTGGAGCATTGCAATGGCCTGAGGCCCAGACAGTGAGGGGTTGAAGAACAGCATGAAGACACTAAGTAATTCAATCTTACTCTCCTCATCTGACAACTCTCCTCTGTTATTCTGACTTCACAGGTCTTCACTAGATATGAAATGTCTTATAGTACACATAACATTACGATAAAACTAAAAGGTGCACCTTCTACCCACATTCTACCCACAGGTTTCAGCTCATACCCGATGTGATGCTGCAATATACATGCAATTTGGGTTGGGACACTTTTAATCAGCATCAACCTCTATGCTTCTCTTTAGAACTGCAGTGATCCCATGTTATCTTACCAGGCTACACCTGTTTTATCTAATTTGCAATGTCCTGGTCTTCTTTCTCAGGCCCCATCCATTAGAAGAGACAGGATCAAACCAGGTGAAATGGAATTACTCCCCAGATACACACCATGCTCCTAAATCCATTACTTAAGTCTTAAACCTTACTGTCATAACTGAGGAGATGCAGGATTTATTATCTCTCAGAAGGAGCAAACCAAAGTTGCATTATCACTATCAGTATTCTTCTGCCTCTAACACTTGTACTAGGTCTGTTCATGATATTTCTAAAAGCACTGTTGAAAAACAATGTTGACGTCAATCCCAAAGGATATCAAGACATTGTCTTTTGTGTATGTTCTTTATTCCTTTTAAGAGAATCACCTGGAGACTAACGCATAAGCCACCATTCACAAACACTTCAGGGATCTAGGGACGCAATACTCACAATTCCCCATCCATTCAAACACAGCCTCTCTCTTCTCTAACCCAGGAGAATAACACAGTGGTAGAGCAAAGCTGAGCAATACTGCTGCTACACATCCTTTGCTCTCAACCCAATACATATATTAGGACTGCTTTATCCACACTCCATCACTAATCAATACCCCTGCTGCACATGGTGTACTATTGACAGTGACAATTGGGTTCAACTAGTCAGCCTGCACAACAAGGTTTCAATTTGTTTGATGTAGTCAATCTATTTCAAATATTTTAAGTAATTGATTGCTATAAAGGTGGACATGAAATAGACCTGAAACTGCCTGGTACACAAAATATATCTACATTACCATGACTTCAAGGAGGGGCTATACTGAAATCTATGTCATATTATATTTCTGTCTCCACAAGCTGCTGTGTACTTGAGAGCAACGTCTGCAGAAAGAAATAATAATCTACAGCAGACTGCAGCAGCCACAAAGCACCAACTTCCATATGCAGAGAAATGCATTAGCTTGCCAAGCTTGGATACGCCGATTCAATATCTCGGTGAGTTAAAATATGCACCTTTTAATAATAAGCGAATCAATTTTCAAGTAGATAGTGCCGCTGCTCATGCTAACACGATATTTATTTAATTGATTTAATCACATTAGTGAATGCAAACAAGCCCTACTTGTCCCCTAGTGCTGAGTATGGAGATGCAATTAGACCCCACAAATAGCATTTCCTCAAAAACGGCAGAAACTAGGCATGGGCATTTGTTTTCACATTCATTATGAACCTATTTAGGATCAATGTAGGTTAAGAGTGTATTAATCATAAACATGTGTCGAATGCCTGGGCACTTTGATTTGACTGTTCGTGACACAGCGGGCCGATGTCGAGAATGAAGTCCTATACATTTCATAAAATTAGATCTAGTTCTCTATTCAAGTTCTAGATAAGTACTGAATTAGATACTAAACATTAGCCTGTTCTGAACGGATGTGTGCGTGCGGACCAGGGAAGCTCAATAAAAGTGGAAGAGATGAGGCCAGGAGCTCCAGCAGCTCCCCCATGGGAGGGCAGGCTATGATAGGGCATCAGCTGTCCTGAACTCTTAATTAGAACACAGTAGATGGATGCAGCACACACACACACACACACGCACACACACACACACAGTACAGTATGTCCGAGGAAAATTCTCTCATAGATCAACAGTTCAGGTACTGTATTATATGACAGAAATGTGGTGTAAGGCATTTGTGTGCATCTGTGTGTTTGCATTGTTACACAGTGTGTTGTGCACAATTGATTACCTACAGTGCATAAGAATTGTAACGTGACATGAATAGGGGACAACAACATTTACCATCTCTGTCCCACGCAGCCAGTGCGCATGAATAGCAAATAACAAAGACATCAAAGAAAAAGTGGCAGGTGGAGTCTCCTGTCCTTATTACAAACTGTTCCTTCATCAAAGCATGTTGTGCAGGACAGGTTGCGCTCTGCTCTGTGCACCTGCCTGCTGTAGTGTTTCCACGTCAAGCCCCCCTGCAGATCAGTTCGCAACGCTAAGCCACAGCTTCATCCCAGCTCCACAACACCACAACAAATTACATAACACCCCCCCACTGGTTAGCAATGCACCACAAAAATCAGCCACGCAAAGTAGTCACAGCATGTCAGAGTGCCTGATGTGCTGCACCACTGTACGGAGCCAAGCAACTAAGTTACTCACGCGGTGGCAGCTGTACGCTGGGTGCTCCCTGGGAAGTCCGGACAGTGACCAGCGCTGAGGCAGATGACTCACTGTCTACGCTTCTCCTCCAGTTAAACCTCTCTCTCTCTTTCTCTCTCTCTTTCTGTCTCTGTCTCTCCCTCCCTTCTCTCTTCCTCTCTCTCTCTCTCTCTCTCTCTCTCCCTCCCTTCTCTCTTCTCTCTCTCCGGCGTCAGTCTGTTCACTTGCTGCTTCAGTTCAGTCAGTCACCTGCTGGCCACACTCACAGCTCTTTGGACTGTCACGCCCACCCAGTAAGCTGCCGTTGTTTCTCCTCCCTCTCGCTCTCTCCTCCCCCCTCAGTCTCTCACACATACATATGCTCTCTTTAGCTGTCACTTCCTCCATCTCTTTCTCTCTTCTGTGGCTCGCTTAACACAATCTGGTACTTGTCCAACCCAAAACCCAACGATCTCCTCACCCCCTCAACCACCAACACCGCCACCCATAGCCCCTTGGGAGTGAGAGCCCTTCCCCCACGCTCCCATCTATTCAGGGAACGACTGAAGCCTGCCGCTTAAAAAGAGAAAAAGAGGAGCAGGGACGTTTTTTCTTTTTGGGGGGGGGGGTTGTTCTGCATTCATTACACCTCGCCTTCATTACCCACAGTGCCTCTCAAGCTAGCTAGGGCTGTTGCTGAGGCAACCACATCAGTTACACATGGGGAAATACACTCTCTCTCTCTCTCACACACACACGCACACACACATGTGATGTGACTTGACGGGTTCATTAGGGAGAACAGGCATTGCGGCTCCCTTTCTGCTCATTGTGCAGGATGAGAGAGCACATGCAGAAGAGGTTATTAATTACTGTAATGACTGCCGGCCAATGCCCAGGTGTGTTTCCTCCACTAAGTTGTCCCTGCAGGCCTGAAACTAATGTCACTGACAGTGCTTTCTCTGCTTAATTGTATGCTCAGCCCCTCAGGTGTGTACACTAATGCAGCTGGAGTGTCAGCTAACCTAGCATTTCCTTAGAGCATTAGCTAAGTATACACCTAAAGAATAAAGTGTGTGTGTGTGCATGCGTGCCAAGAGAGATAAAGAATTACAGCAGTCCTTACACTGTACTCCATTAAGAGCTGTGTATTGTTATAAACTAATAATCCCCATTGACTTTCCAAAGCTTACAAGTGAAAAACTGTATTACATCATGAAGAAAGCCTTAGGATGTCCAGATGAATTTGTTGAAACCTCCCCGTACTTCCTCTCTTCCTCTCTCTTTCTCTGTCTTTCTGTCTCTATTAAACACACACCAACACACACACTGTTAAACTGTAAAACAGCCTGCAGACGTTAGATATGGATGTGAATGTTTGTGAGACAGACCAGGAGATGTGGGGCTTGCAGTCACAAATTTGAGATATTGTCCATAAAAGCTTTGTCCGTGGTGCTTATTGATATAAAAGACACATTACCTAAAGGCCCTGCAGCCAATCTGATGAGCACTGAGTGGTGTTTTAAGAGAGATCAATGTGACTGGTTCCCATCAAATCAAAGCCACTTGCATTTAGCACGACAGTATGAGACCCGACTGAAGACTCAACACGCTTGCTTCAGATAAAAAACTTATGATGTAGAAACAAGCATACATAGAAACAAGCAATTACAGCAATGATAACATGAATATAACTGTGATAAATATAAAGGATGGTTTGTTTTAATATTGATGCCGTGGTCCCTCCCTGCTCCGACGCCCTCTCTAGAATCCCACAGTAAATCCCTGTGAACCTGCCCCGCTGCCGGGGATTCTCATCCCATTAGCCCGGTGAAATGGCCTGTGGTCATCGTCAGTACTCTCCCTCC
>CABFOQ010024441.1:0-11102 GCA_900660455.1 Gephyroberyx darwinii
GTCTGCTGACAGTACACTACACCCTCTAATTACCCTGCCCACTTTGCTCACACTGTTTCCCCACTCATCCCTCCTTCCCTCCCTCTTTCTCTCCCTCTTTCCATCACACCTTCTATCCCTCCCTCCTTCACTGACTCCCCTCATCCTTCTCCTGTGTTTATACAGCTGTCCCAGCTGCTGTGACAGTGCCATGACAGACACGGAGCCTTGGGTCACCACAAGACTGTATCTAAACCCGGCTTCAGGTATGTGAGGTGCAGACCAAGTTCTTGCTTAAAGCTGACAGTTTGAATTTCTCGGACAGAAATCATGTAACACAGCACACAGCACACTCAGGTTTACCAACCCGGCAGGTCTGGGAGTGCATTATACCATAGGGACAAGAGAGGAAAGAGAGTCCAGCTGTCTCTGGACTCTGTTCAGGGGCATTTGTTCCTGTACACGAGGGAGATTTCCCATCAGTGACCATACCCGACACCAGAATTTCATTTGGGCAAATCTACGGCATCTCAATTAGGGGGGGATGGGAAACTCTTCTCTTTCGCAGCCCAACTTTGTGATTTAGGCTGATAAAGCCTAGCTTTAAGCTATTCAACTTCAGTATTCAACACATGAGATTTATTGATATTCTCTGAGGCTCTCTCAACTGAGCAGTGCATCTGTAGTGAATGAGGCACAGACGTTCTCTCTCTTTTCTCCTCCTCGCCTCTCTCACTCCCCCTCTCTGATGAGAACCAGGGCCTTTATACCTTCCCTCTGTTGGGAGAGATGCAACTATCTAATTAACTCTGTCATGTCTGTACAAGCTGTTAATGAGTGTCTTTCAACACTACAATGTGTTAACAGGGCCACGAGCCTGTCACAGAGAGCAGCAACGGCAACGGTTTCTGTACGATCCTGGAAAGAAATGTAACCAAAAACATCCAAATAATGTCGTCCTTGTGTAACGGTGATGTAGCGAAAATGTGATTATATAGCTGTAGAAATGTACATATAATCTAAATTGAAATACAAATAAACCCATATAATGTGATTACCGTCGGTGCTGTGCTTGGATCATTGTGTTCTATTGCTATTTTCATCCTTTCCACAAATCAGTGGGGGATTTGTTCAGTGTTAATAAGGGGGATGGTGAGCATACATTGCTATTTTCCTGCACATTTTCACTACAGTCCTTAGTTAAGACGGGGATGTATCAATAAGCATGATGCCACCCCCTGTTATAGACTCTCTATGCCACGTTTATGAATAATCCATTACTGAGAGTGACACTTTGGCTCACATGACATAAATGTACTCTCTAAGATGCATTAATGGTCCATAAGGAATTTTAAAAAATCTTCTTCAGGCAGAAAAAGTGCTTTGATGTGGTACTGCTCCAGGTAGTACAAGAAAATACCTGGTGACAAAATTTGCCAGTGACAAAATCTCCAATGTTGTTCCCTTTTTGAGAAGGTAAGTCATTATGTAATGCGTTCAATAGATAAAGACAGGCCTGTATCAGTATGAAGTCTGGTGACATTTTGCCTCACTGGTTAGTGCTGTGATGTGGTGACAACGATAAGAAGTGAGGCCAATAAGAGGGTTAGTATTGGCTCACTAGGTCGAAGTACAGATCAGGAATGGCCGAGCTCTGGGTTAAACAAACAGTACTGACCCTCTGCTAACACGGGACCACGTCCAGGACTGACAGAGCTGCTGTTGGCATTGAGATTGGGGTGAATCAGGGGGGTGGCACTCCTCTCATTGCAAGAAATCATAAATACATCCCTTATTATCTGGTTTAAGGGGTAACAACGATTTACCTAACTAGCATGGCACCTCTTTAAATGTGCACACTAGATATGAGATTGTGAGGTGCTCTCCTCAAGTCAGACAACACTTTTTTAAGGAAAGCAGGCAGTATATATTTTTCTCTTTCTCTTGACGGGGATGGAAGTGAGCTGGCAGTCCATCCGCTGCCACCTGCACACCTTCTCTTTGTTTAAACCAAAAGAACAGAGAGACAAAAGTAACCACACCGTAGAAAGAGACACACCGAGAATCAGACCCCAATTCAAAGTAAGTTTCTGGGCTTCTTTGAATTCTTTGAATGGGACTGAGGATTGTCTGGCATTTTGTCCTACTCGCTCCAACATCATTTTACATCTCAAAACTAATGAAATAAGATGCAAATGCATGTAAGTGGAAACATGCAAGCAGACGTCCTCTGCACTAGGCCATTTGGATGTTCCAGCTCAGATCCAGTTAATAAATCAATATTTACACACACACACACACACACACACACACACACACACACACACACACACACACATATGAGACAGCTGTCATTCTGGTAGCATCACCACACAATATGAACACTTTGTATTTAGGTTTACAATTTAGTCAATTTAGTGAGGACAACACAATAGTGAGTGCGGCAGTAAATGCCAGAACCGAAAGCATTATGTCAATGTATTGTGTGTGTGGCTATGAAAGCAACAACTGAATAACACATGGACTCCAGGTTATTTCATACAAACAACGATATTATCGACAGACATTTTAAATCAAGTAACATCGTGATTAGATTTTGAACTATTTATAGTCTCCACATTGCAGTGCACAGTGAAGCCGATGGTGATGCAGTTACCTCTCAGCTCCTCTCCCAGACGGGTGTTGCGATGACAGACCCCACTCCATGCTTTAATCACGTCGACGGGATCCTCGCGCATCACCGGGATCCTTTCACTGAGTCCATCCGTCAACCCGTTAGTCCGGATCCATCCGTCAACATCCCGGATCACCCTTTGGAATCCGCGAAATGCTGCTCAAATACTACCGATGCTCCCGTTCCCGTTCATTGGTCTGTAGCTGACAGATAACTACCCCCCTCCCCCCGCACCCCCTCTGCGATCCAATAAACGACAGACAGGATTTTCACGCGTCAGATGCGCTCGCTCCCAGCGGTGCCATGTGCCCAAAGATGAAAGGAAAACCCTCCTGATGCGGCGGCCTAGAGTGGCCATGTCCACATACCAGCAATAAATGAAGCAAAACGCTCAATCATTTAGAGTTTATTTAACAACAATGATTTACTTTATTGATCCCTGTAGAAAAATAGAAATAACTGGCGAGCACTGTGCGTTGTGAAAGTGTTGAAAGCCCAAAGTGTGATGTCTAAAGGTCTGAAGGTGCTATAAGGGTCATCGTGGCTGAGGTGAACTTCGCATTACCTTTGTTAATCTGCGGTCTTATTTCTCATTCCTCCCAAAGTAAAAGACCAAAGTAAAGTGGATCATGTGTGAGCTGGAGGTCAAATAGGCTCAAAGACAGGTGGGAACATTTTGGCTTCACAGGCCCCATTTCTCTCACCCCTCTGCTGTACATGGTCCTCCTACATGTTAGTTGTTTCTGCAAACAACATTTGACAGTGTTGTGTTTACAAGGCATGCAGGGGCATCTTATTTCCTCAATCAAGGTTATTCATTACTGACAACCATCAGAAAACAGTTGAATGGATCATACAGGGTGTGTGTGAAGCTGTCTTTTGGATTCAAACACTTATTTACAGTAAGTAGCCATTGTAATCTCTAATGATCATTCCACTGCAATTTGGTCAGCCACTGACTATGCAGTTACATAGTGATTACATAGTGACAAGTGGTTTCACACTTGTGGTGCACTTAATCTCATATGTTACCTTTATGACCTCTATTGAAAGTTAGAAGCCAAGACTCTAATCTGTGATGTCCAGTGAGTTTGACTGTGTGGCTTCATAAAATGTTCAACCGAACTGTTACATCCAGGTGAGCTTCATCTTTCAGGATTCACTCTCCAAAGAGACACGTATCGATGTGACATCATGAATTAGAGGGTGGTACAAACTCTTCTCTCTCTCTTGGCTATGGAAGACACTGGTGAATGTTCACTAATTCAGACCAAGCTGTCATCGCTAGTATGCCCTACAAGGACCATACCAAACTTTAAAGCAATACTATTATTTATAATGCAGTTGAAAGACTGTATTGCATCTTAAAGTATCAAATTCTCCCTCCTGCAAAATAATGGCTGAGTTATAAATAAGTGAAAGCGTCAGTGGCGAGTACAAACACAGGCACAAATAAATTAAATTACATAACTGTTGAAAAGCAGCAGGCCAGGTGAGAGTGTGCCCTCCCCCACCTTCCTCATCTCATCTCTCATCATCTGCCTCTCTCTAACCACCATCTAACGGATATATTTCTCACTCACTATGTGCCATAGTTAGTCCTTTCCAGCTTGTTTAGTAAATGAGAGTAAAGCACTAAATACATGTTATGACAAAAAAGAATATCAATGGCACCAGTGATACTGTGTGAAACCTACCTTGTCTGTCCTTCAGTCCCTTCAGCAGTCTTATTCCATGAGTGTCGTTGCCAACTATTGCTTTCATGTCACCTTGTGGCCAAATGTTGAACTACATGCCTTGATTATTTTTGCTCGACGGTCACATTTGTCAGGAAAAGTGAGTGGGAGAGTACACACACACACACACACACACACACACACACACACACAGGCAAGCGTGTGCACACGTTTTATTTACTCAAATAGTTGTGTGTATGAGATTACTCGTCTTGATACATATGGGCCCAATGTGTTTTCTGCATATGAGTGAAGGAGTCAGTCTCCTCATTATACTCAGCAGAGCTCATGATGGATGCAGCTGCAGTCTACACACACACACACACACACACACACACACTCACACACACAGGCTGGCACACTGCCCCCTAGCTCTTGAACCTACTTTGTGCATGTAAACACTGTCAAGAGTTCTCCAGACAGAGTAAGAGAGAGAATGAAAGAGAGAGGGGGGGGGTGAGAAAGAAAAGAGGAGAGAGTGGTTACCATTATTTAATGATATTGAACTCACAATGCACACGCTCCAGTTATTTAAGTCTTGCCAATGCAAGAAATGAACACGTGGTTATGGTGTGTGTGTGTGTGTGTGTGTGTGTGTGTGTGTGTGTGCATAGTAGAATGATGTGTGCTATGTGCACATAGATGTGTTGATGAGAGACATTACTCTTCTGAACATATGTACCTCTTGCTCTTTACTGGAAAATAATCAGCCGTCTCCATCAGTTCGCCATGCTGTTTGTTTGAAGCTGTCATAATTGTGGGTGACATGCTGGACTCAAGTCAGGCCATTTCAGCTGACTGTTAATATTACCTCATTCCTGCACCCACAGCCGTTGTGGTGATTAAGACCCCCCTCTCTGGAAACATGCCACCTCTTCAGTACTGAACCCCCCCAGAACCTCCTCTCTGACTCCCCCTCAGCCTTGTTTATCTGAAACACATTACAGCACCATGTGTACATACATTTCTAGCATGGGCGGCCCCAGTGGGAACCGAACCCCTAACCCTGGAAGTATTAATGCCATGCTCTAGCCTTTGATCAGCGCAAGACCTGGTGTTTGGTTAATCATCAATTCTCTGTTTCTGTAGAAATGGCAGCGGTCTTGAACTGAGGTTTGGCTGTGAAATGACACCAAACAGGAAATGCATCACATGCCTTCCTGTGCCCCCCCTGAACGCCAGACTGCAGTGAGCTTTGAAACACACTGTGCCACAGGACGGCCATCTTGCCGCCGCTGAAGGGCGTTACCAATCAGCCAGATTGGTGGCTACTACAGTCCAGAGGGAGAGGCCATCCGGAGAGCAGGTTGTGAAGGTCTTCCTGAAGTTTGACTTCTAAGAATAAGTCTCAGTTGTAAAGTAAGTAAGTAAAAGTTCTGTTTTGTTGCAATCCTGCACCACTCCCAACCTGGGGCCTGTATATAACATGACACATAAGCACGCGTACATATATATACACATATATATAGTACATACTGGTATCAACAATCAGGTGTATATGTCCACACATACACACACACACACACACACACACACACACACACACACATACAATAAATCATGCTGGCCTACATATACAAACCCTAAATTAAATCGTACTGATGCATATGAGGCAGACACACACACACACACACAAGGACTTACACTCCTCTTGTGATTCTTTCCACAAGTCCAGCTTGCTTGAGAATGCAGCAATATAGATAAACATTTATACACACATACAGATTAAGAAATGTCTCTCCGAAGGTATAAAACTCAAAACTGGTGCTCACAAGGATAGAGAACACACACACACACACACACACACAGCTTGGTTGAAGAGCTAATGGTGATTGTGAATGAGCGGCTTGTATTGGCCTGCAGGTAAATGACTGCATAACATGATTCATTCATTCAGAGCCGAGTACTGATGTCATTACTGGGCTCGTAAAAAATAAAGATGTGCCTTCAGCAAACGCACACATCCTTAAAAACTAATGTCCACTCCGCTTTACAAATGACACACGGGGGGGAGCTGCTCTCCATAAACACAGATTGTGGAAATTGCCAGGCGAATGATATTTTCTGGGTAAAAAAAAAGAAAAGAAGGAATCAATCCCAAAAAGTAACCAAGGCTTATTATTGATCAAGTGGACGTCCTTAGGCAAAAACCTGTCCGACTCATCCATCCAATTAACGGTTATAGGATGTCAGAGCGGGAATAAGTGAGGGAAAAGTGTTTGGAGGCTGATTGTCTACTGCCGCCTGGCCTCGCTCTCTCTCGGCAAACCGTGGCTTAACGAAATCAAGCAGTCAGTCAATGCTAATTCCTGTTGCTTATTGAGATAGTTAAATGCAGCCGCTCGCTCCGCCAGCCGGAATGCCAATCAGCTCAGATGAGAGGGAATGTGATTGGAGGGCACTTTCAAAAAGCGCCTTTGGAAAACACACGCACGCATGTGCGCCCACACACACAGATCGGTCCTTACAAGCCTCAAACCCCATTAACGCCCATTCCCTCTTATTATTCTTTAATATGTCATTATTAGCACATTTTAACTGAATTAGCCCTCTGTAAATGGCTGTGACCCTGGAGTCACAGGCAATAGAAATTAAATTGCTTCACTCAGTTGAAGTCTGTGTCTCTGGCTTGCCTTGCCCCCCCGCCCGCCTCCTCCTCCGGATTCTCGAACTTTTGATGAAACTATCAGTGGCTGGAAATGCGACGGCAGTGTTGTAATCACCTGGTCCACAAGAGACAGAGATTGTGATCTGTCGGTTTGCTTAAGTGTGAAAGCGTATATCCTAGAGGAGAATGGAACGACAATAGAGACATGTTCCAGACTGATGCAGGAACGGACCACCTGCACGTCAGAGGAGAGAGGCGTGTCTGTGTGTATAAATATATATACTATATATGTATGTGTGTGTGTTTCAGACAGTATATATGGGAGCCGATGCCACCTCTTGCCACTTGGGTGAAACCAGGTGACTCACTGCAGCTTGTCAGATGGCACTGAAGCAACTAGAGCTGTCAATCACACTGGCATCTGCCCGCCCCTTCCTGTCTTGCCAACGTCAGGAAGTGAATCAGCAAGCCGCCAAAACTGGGAGGGATGCAGTTTGACGCAAACACACACTGATTTTGTGTGACTGGCGTTAAAGTACAGTTAACTGGAACCCTTAAGCAATTAAAGAAAATTTGGTAAAACTTTACGAAACAATGTGTGAACAATTACGGGGTTGAATACTTTATAGGGCAGCTGTATTGTTACTGGCGTGATATTGAACAGTTCAAATTCCATACATTTTCCAGACCTTAATTGATTGATTGCGTTTGATTGCTGGATTTGATTTAAAGATTTTGGTCAGTGTTCAATATGATGTATCCAACATGTATCCTAGTAAAGATTCTTCTGCTCATCAATGCAAAGCATGTTGTGTAATTCCCAAACTAGAAGACCTGGAATTTATTATAAAAGATTATTTTGAGGCACCTGGATCCCACGTGTTGATAATATTTGAAGGAAAGTTCACTTGAACTTCAAGTAAAATGTCCCAGAATATTTGCTATCCAGAGAAATCAGAAGCCAGTCAGTGCCGATTTGAGTTAGAGTAGGAGTTCGAAACAACTCTACTGGAGGTATTCTGAATGGTGATGTTAAATTGCACTACATCCTTTTTTTCTATTATATGACACAGTCAACTCACATGTAAAGACCGCTAATGGAGCAGAAAACGCCATTACAAACAGCAAAGACCTGATTTTATTTGTCATTGTCTCACTAGCTGATCGGTAAGTTCCACATCAGAAACAGATTAGGGAAATGATGCTATCTGCTGAAAGAAAACGTATTATGACTTATGACTCATTTGACTTTGATGTAATGGAAATACTACAAATTGCATTTTTTACTTTTTCCTTGCTAAATAGTGACTCTGGCAACCCAGATGACCATCGTATGGCAACCAGAGTCCAGCCTCTCAGCAGTTTAGTCCTATTCTCGAACTCTTCTCTCCTGGCATACCAGCAGTTCTGTTTCTTTATAAACGGTGCTTCTTGAAACTCTGCCAGGCGGTGAAAGAGAAAGAGAGAGAGAGAACAGAGGAGAGCACAATGTCTTTTTGATTATCTTTCTGAATGACACTTCAGCCCTCCAGTCTGGCTGTGTAATTGTGATTACTGTGCCTCTATTTTGGGCTTTGGCACAGAGCAGGACCCGGCCTTACTAAATAACTGGCCTTAGTTCAGCCAGGTAGGGGATGGGTGGAGACATCTGACTTTCTAGTTGCCGTGAATTCTGAATCTTATTGTTCAAAATCGGTGCACAGACTCACGGGCACAACTCAGTGAAGCTGAACCCTGGGTGAATGTCCGGCGAACAATGAAGTTTGCAGGCGTGGTTCCATTTTAATGAGGTTTCGCAGAAGGTTGTGGGAAGGTGAAATTCCAAGCGTGGCAGCGAGAGAGCAGCACCAAAAGAACTCAAGTCTACTTCATGCAAATGTCAGGCGTCCAGGAGCGAGCGCTAACCAATAGAATGGCAGGAGTCCGTGTGAATGATGACCAGTCCACCTGTCCTACCAGAGAGAGCTATTATTGCAGTTTCTAGCCATCCAATTGTATGGAGAGTTCTAGCCAAACTCTCCATACAATCAAAGGAGCAGAAGAACAGCTTTTCTTGCTATTCTTTGTAATAGGGCCCGGTCTTTTTGTCATATCAGAACATTGTGCATCATTGCTAATCCACATTGACTGAGAGATTTTGACATATCTTTGCTTTCCTCACCCAACATGGGTGCTCGGATCATTTGCAACCACGGAGGGAAGGACTTCTCTGTCGCTGGCGAAACATGGTGGCGCATTACTAATAACTCCAAAAGCAAACAGCCGCAAATGGCTGACAATCAGATGATGCACGAGGCTTTGTTCAAGTTATCTCTCCAGCATGTACACAGTATGGCACAACAAGATGACGGAATTAAGACCTCAACCAAAAACGCAGAGGGGAATCTGTCACTTTGTTCATTGTCTTGCTCTGGATTCTTTTCAACAAAAGACACCATCAGCCACAGGCCAGATAGAATAGAGTATATGTGGATGTTGTAGGGTTTGAGGGATACAGATTTTTAAAGGCCACAACCAATACCGATACTCATTTTATCTGACAGCCAATCCTTTTTAGGGTTGGGGCAGTAAGGCAGGCCTATCACAGGGCTGTGCCAAGACTCAATATCTTAAAATTTGGCCATTTTCATATCAAAAAAAGTGTTTCAGTGTCGAGTTTTATTCTTCTCAGGGTGGAAAAGCCTCTGAAACTCTGGGATACATTACTGCCTTTAAAGAATTAATCAACAAAGAGCAATTGAACAATTAAAGGAATAAATAAAACATCAAATCAAATTTCATTGCAGGTTTTCCAGACCGGCAGTACAGCACTGGTCAATATGTGATGTTTACTAAAAGGCCAATACTAGTTCATATATTGGCAAACCAATCTATTAGTCTAATCCCTAGCATGTTGGTGTGTGTGTGTCTATATTTGGGAAGGGGGATAGTGGGAACAAAAGGGTTTTAGATCACAAAATCATCCAGGGACCCTGCGACCTCTGCCCACTGGGGCCTGTAAAGCACTTTTTCCTTCACTTTCTCCTCTGCTGTAAAGAAAGCAGACAGACGGTTCAATGTGCCCTCGGGCTTTCCCTGCCACGTCAAGACCACCTCCAGTGTGCTAATTGCTGTATGTGGTGGGGGTCTGTGGATGTGTTTATTTATAGTGAGAGGCCTAGGCCACTGCCAGCTGCAGCGTACCGACATCGTGGAGCAGGAGCATGGAGGATGCAACATAGGTCAAAGGACAAAACCCGGCAGCGGGAACCCATTAAACCGAGCACTTCCTGTTGCTGTGAACTCTCTGGGATGAAGTTGCCCTTCGGCTGCGGCAAGGTGTCAGCTTCCCCATCGATTTTCTTTTAACGTGGCTGGTTGCGATTGCATAACTGACCCAAGATCATTTGAGGCTGGGTGGTAGTTATTGCCAGGATATATCAGGAAAAGACGGATGAGGCAGGACATGGGTTTCAGTTTAGAAACAAACTATGCCTTTTCAGCTGAACTTAGGTCACTAACAATTAATATGATGAAAATGTTAAATGATGGAAGAAATCTATTGTAAACTGGAATATATGCTTCCTTTTTTGGTTGGTAGCACTGGTGCCAAAAAGCTCAAAAAACACTAGCACAAATAGAAATGTAGGAGCGTGGTTGAGAGCACAAGGATATTAGCAGGTACAACTCACAACCAATACAACAAGACACTACAAGAGTTGGTGCTGCTGCTGAGGGCGACTCGGCATCTTCCAAGTGAGGTTTTTTTTTTTGCTCTGCAAAAGTTTTACAACCAAGAAGTACTTTTTCAGCAAACAACAAGACATTTCACTTTGAGGCATTGCTTCAGTAGGAGGAACTCTAAACTGTGTGGCCCGTGTTAGCGACCAGGCAATGCAACTTGTGTGTGTTTGGCATGAGAATTATGTTTGCATTGAATATTTTTTCAGCAAATACAATCAAAATAGTCATGCTGCACAACTTAATTGAATTGTCAACCTTATTATTTTCCTCCAACCATGTAGAATACAACAAGTTATCAAAGGCAGAGCAGAAAAGGAGGAGCGGAGTATTTAGATTGTGTCATGCTGCCCCTGTGATTACCCCCCCACCCCCCACCCCAATC
>CABFOQ010024442.1:0-17989 GCA_900660455.1 Gephyroberyx darwinii
AGTTCAGAGGTAGTTGGGAAGAAGCTTCAGGTTTGCTTGTGCGGTTGGCAAAAGGTAACAACCTTAAAGGGCCTTAGAATCCACCAAGGGAGGAAGAGGTGCTTGGTAGAGGGAACACAGGGACCCCGCATTGACAATTTCCTCAGAAGCTATCCCACCCCAACCCCTTCCCCTTCCCCTTTACAGGGTTCGTATCCTCTCACACTCACACTGACTAGCTGTGTTGTCTGGTATGACTAGGACAAGGCTAACCAAGGCTAGTCTAGGTTTATGGCAGGCATTAGATGGTGAGGGTTAAAGGGAGTTGTGAGGTGGTGGCGTAGAGGGGTGTGTTTCCAGGACGCTGGAATACACAGTTAAGCCTTCTTGAGGTGTCGTGGGCCTAACTTAACAAAACATCGGTGAAGGAAGGTGCCCACTTGATAACCCCAATGACGTGCCGCATACCGCTGTTGGCTAGGCTAGGTAACTGGAGAATGGTGCCACCTGAGGAATGACTCTGTAGATCTATGACGGTGTAGCCTGATGTCTGCTATGGTGTTGCATCTGATGGTGGTTATATCACTCGCTTGTTCTGTGTTTCTTCTTATCTGAATTGGGCTTCTACATGTGTTTACCTTGGATTATGGCACAAGGGATAGTAATATCTTGTCCTGTGTATTAATGAATGCAGTGTAGCACAAACAAGCTTCTTCTTCTTCTTCTTGTTAGGGTTGCTTTATATGGCATCATCGTTGTATAGTCTTCTGCATAGCCTACACCTACTGGACTGGAGTGGAGCTTTTTCATACAGTCAGCGGACTAATCTTCGCGGGTCTTTGGACAGCGGTCGAAACAGAGACAACAGTGGGCTGACAGTACTTTTAGTCCTGTGAAAAGTAGTACCGGGTACTTTGTGTCGAAAACCGCCTTAAGTGTATTCAATTCTAAAAAAGGCATGGTTAAGGCGAGGTGTGCCCTCTCTATGTGGTAGGTCTCCAGATTGTGCAAGAAACCCTTCAGTTCCATGCAGATTTACAGTCCTGATGCTTTGTTCTTTACACAGGTTGCATCTGTATTTTCTACTTAACCTAGTGGGAAACATTGGTCTGTGATATTGCTTATATGTGCTAAAAAATGTCTTTTAAGTTTGGTTTTCAGTTAGAGTGGCCAGTTCTACTACTCCAACCCATTAGCTAGACAGTTTAGACCAAAATCTGTGCCTTCCAGTGTGTCTGAATGTTCAACATTAGCTATTTGATAATGAGAGTTTCAGTCAGAACTGAAGTAACTTCTTGAGGCTGGCCTCACACTAATTGCAATAAAATATGACAAAGGGCAAGTTCCTGTGTGTCCCTCTGCTATCTAGTAAGCTCTATCCATGTAAATAAAGCCTGTGTGCACCAATGATCCCTACACACCACCAGGGAAAGTCACATTTACTTCATAACCAGACGTTTTTGCTCACTGTCACTCTCCGTAAATAGCCAATGTACTAAATAAAGGCTCAGTGGGAGGCACAGCCTGTGCAGGCCTCTATAGGTCTGTCATGTCAGGCAAGCCCAGTTGAGGTTTTTGTATGAGGCCAGCCTATTTGCAATCAGGATAAATTAGTTCTATTATTAGATCATTAGGCTGCAATGAGTTGAGAGAAGGAGTTTAGGGAAAAGAGCCTCAAGGACGGACACAGGAGATTCAACCTCATAGCATGTGACTTTCCACTTTCAAATAGTGACACAAGATGCTGTAACACCCAGAGAGTCTTTTGTCACTGTTTAGATCAAGTAGGAAGTGGAAATGCTACTTTTCACCTTGAGGCAGGAAGTGTATTATTAGAGTTATTATTAGAGAGTTTTTTAAGTGGCTCACCCTCTGTTGGTCATGTTCCCACCCCGACACTTGTCACTCATTTTGATGAGCTGTCTACTTTGAAACACCATCTAGTCTGGCTGTTCTTCCTTTCTTACTAATTTCCTTCATTGTTGTTGCTGTAACTTCCCTGTGCAATGGCCGCTAGCCTCACCTTGAGACCCCAGCTCACTGCTGGCCACGCCCACAGCAAACGTCCCAAAATGTCCCCAACCTCATTGAAAAGACAATTCAGGTAAACGGGGGGATGTAGGCAGGTACACACAGGATCACAGACATCTTATTTATTGTTATTTTATTATTGTTATGTTATTTTTTTATGTCCTAAAAGTTCCACGTTGCAGCTTTAAAGATAGCTTGTTGTTGGCTCTCTGCTGGTGTCCAGTGTCCACATCTCCAGGCTCTATGTACAGTAGCTTGGCTTTGCCCTCATCTCCTCCCCCCATATGTCCGACCCTCAGGCTGCCCTTCTCCCCAACCCCTGGGTTCTGCCATCTCCTCACCCATCTGTTCCCTAGTGTCAGTGTTTCTGGTGGCCTTCCAGCTGGTCCCCATGTCAGCCACTTCCCACGGCACCATATCCCTCCCAGGCAGGCTCACAGTCTCCTCTGGCTGGACTGGATGCTGGAAACCTGTGCCAACAGTACTATTAACATGTATATCTTTACAGCCCCAATTCAAGATTGCAGTCTGGAGTCCCTTTCATTTTTAGTTTTTAAAAAAAATTGAAAATATGTTTTTACTCTCAAATTAATAGAATCTTTGATAAAAGGACTGTTAAATATGACTCTTACATGTATCGTGGGTCAGTAAAAGGCTTGTTAAAGTGGTAATGTTTCAAAACACTGAAGTAAAACAGGCCTGTAGTTTTGAGTGGAGAATCTATTTATATATACCTGCCATTTTCATGGCCAAATAGATATAGAATCTGTGCTTTAAAGATCTTGTTAGTTGCCAGCAATGTTGGCAGTGTTTTGTTGGCACTGCCTTGAAAAACAGGGTATGCAAATTAATATACTATAATTAATATATATATATAAGTGTATAATTTCAGTGAGTGTATCCCCCTTGTTATGTTTTCAGCCATGTAGGGCAAGAATGCCCACTGGCTTATCATGACCTACTGGATCTGGAAATCTACTTTCTTTTATCTGCACTTACCTACTTCAGGATTGCTTTGGTTCAAGTTTAACAACATGCAAAATCTTCAAAAGCACATAGTCAAGGTCAAGCTGACTTAAAGCTGCCTCATACTGGTAAAATGTTAAAATGCTTATTTCTTCTCATGTAAATCAGTTTTTTTCCAGGTAAGGAGCTCTGCAAGCAATTGGTGATCCATTCTTCCTAAGAACAATGTTTTGAACTCGTGGCAGTGTGGAGATTGTTATTTGCCATATGCCATAAAGTGTGATCACTTAATGTGTGTCATTTTGTATGGATTTTTGTTTATGGACACATTTTGACTTGAATTCTGTTTTCTGTATTTGTGCATAATTTGTACGTATCTAGGTACTGTATGTTTTATAAGATGTACTGCCTCAGTTGATACTATTATTTTTGTTATTTTCATTATTTTCATCCTACATTGGATTTTGAGCCCCAAATTTGGAGCATAGCATTTTTGCTATGCTCCTAGCATAGGGTTTTGCTGTAAAATACTGTAATACTTGAAACAACAAAGGGTTGTAATATCTTAATGAATGAATCATCTATTTATGCAATAATCCACGACAGGCCATGGTATATTTATATCAAAATTAAGGTGCGTTATCTGTAACCGTCTTTTATAAAGCGGTTACTAAATTATTTCCATATTACCATACATTCTTATCGTACAGTATTTTTCTTAATTATAAAAAAATCCATTTTGTAACAAAGTGGTCCCAAGCAACGACCAGTTCAACTCCAACCTACACAGACTGCTTGTCATGGAAAGGGTGGTATATAGGATATATACCATGGTTATCAACCAATCAGAGGGCTGGAGTCAACCTACCCATTTTATAACTATACATATATATACTGTAAAGGCATTTATTATCAGCTTGTCCCTCCATCTGTCGCCAATGCTGCAAATGCTACAAATATTATCAAAATATATCAACAGTAACTTACCGTGTGACATGCTATACTTTATTATTATACTAAATTACTGTGTGGGTTTAATACACAGAAATGTATATAAAATCACATTGTAAGCTAAACTGTGTTGATAAATCACCATGGGCTTGCTGTCAAAAAGCATCTGTGGACTCCTGAAGCTTTTTGTGTATCAGGCAACTTTTACCTTATGCAGAGCTTTAAGACACATAGGGAAAAAATAAGGTCAACAGACCTCTCCCAACTTTCATTATGATGGATAAGACCTTGGTAAATACCCTTGCATTTTTGCTGTGGTGGAGCATCTGGTTATGTTTTCAGCCCAGACATGTTTGCCCATGCTCTCTTCCCACGAAGACAACAGTAGAAACCACAGAATTGTATGAGACCCACTAAACACGTAGACAGTCCACCACACCCCGAAAGAAATTACATCAGCTATGTATAGTGAAGACATCCTGGCACAAATATTCAATCCACTAGGAACACGAACACAATATTCCTGTGGTAGCGTGCTATTTGTGGGAACTTAATCAAAATGTGGAAAAGTAACACATCATGGGAAATCCAATAGGTCTCATGCAATGTTCCTTTATCTTATCTCAGTATGAGATTTGCTATATTCCTGGTTGACCCACATACTGTTTTATGTGTACTTAAACCTCGACTGAGTGACCCCTGAAGTCTTGCTAGAGGTTCTGAATTCCATTAGGATTATGCAATTCAAGTCAATCAATAGAAAAAAACTGGTCAATGGCAAGTGATAGCCAAAGGGGCTCTCAGTGACAACAACCACAACAAAAAGAGCCATGGAGGGAGAACAATGCTGCTCTGGGACTGTTGCTTGACTGGCTGGTTATACCCTGAGGGCAGGGTCCCATTGCTCTTTTCCCAGCACTATGGCATGCTCTTTGGCAGCCACACGACTTGTTGTTGGGTGCCGGACCTTCTAGCTAGCGGTTGTACATGCTCTCCACTGAGTGCTCTCTCTCTGTCTAAAGCTAACAGGTCCGTTTCAGGCAGGGGCTGTCACTTTCAATTACGCCCCACCAGTCAGCTCTGGGTTTCCACCCCAATTGACAGCGCGGCTTGTGGAACAAACTTGAACTGCTATAAGCCAGGTTGTTTGATCGAAGGATAAAGATGTGTGGTGTCTGAGGTAATGGATTTTTTTTAATTGTATTCTTTTTTATTTTGAGCCATGCCACTGGTTTCCCCAGCCACACTGGTTAGGGCAGAGAGGCTCAGTCATGTTCTGTGATCACCTGGCATTTACAGCCTGTTCTTGCATTTTTCATGTTGCTGCACTTGACATTTCGTGGAATTTGCCTTAAGATGGATTAAGGGGTATGGCTAAAATGTGTTTTTGTAAGATATGGGGTACCATTAAAGTGGAGCAGCAAGCCACACATTGAGTGTGACTTGATTTCTTATTCAGTCAAACTAACTTATTCATTATGATACCTACATGGATAAAATATAAGAGGATTTTGTAAGTCTCTAGAACTTCAAATGGGGGAAATTATGAGCACTGAGTCAGCCTGCTAGAACATTCTGTCCCAGCCTTATCTAACATACAACAACATACAGTTCAATCTGTGAAATAGGAATGCTGGTACCATGTTCTTTTGTATGAAACTAACTGAAGAATTTGTGAGAAGCAGAATTTTACTTAGGATCTTATAGGTAGGTAGGTAGGTACTTTATTGATCCCCGGGGGGAAATTTCTTTGCCACAGCAGCCAGACAGAATGACACAAGAAATAAAGAAATAGAAAGCTTTTGGTTGTGTTGCTGAACGTGCTCCTCTGAAGTGGATGAGAGATGTTGTCCATGATGGCCAGCAGTTTGACCACCATTCTCCTCTCAGCCACCACCTTCACTGGGTCCAGGCTGGCCCCCAGGACAGACCCCGCCTTCCTCAGCAGTTTGCCTATCCTGTTGGTGTCTGCGGCTTATTAGTCTTGAGTCAAGACCAAGACCAATATGGAGGACAGAATCGGCCATAATAAGAAATAAATGAATACATACATACATAAATCTGTTAATCAATACAAGAATAAATAAATGCATAAGGTAATATGCAAAGATCTGTCAATAAATAAATGAAAAAATAAAAGTGAGCATAATTCAATAAATTAAACGAGTAAAGCAATGTGTAACACATTACAGTCATTCAGCAGACACTTTTATTCAAAGCGACTTACAAAGGTGATAGGTGACACTATGTGGGGATTGAACCCACAACCCTGAATCTGAGAGCCTCATGCTGTACCGACTGAGCTCTCTGGGCCAGACATAATAGTGATACAATAATACAATAATGATGAAAATAATGATACAATAACAATGAATCAATAATCAGTTTCCATATTCATTTTATTCCCTACTCATTTAGTTCAGTATTTATCTATTTCCTGCTCCATAATATGCTGTTTCAGAAGATGTTTCAGTGTTTCTGGTGTTTTTCTTATTTTATCTTAATCTTACTCATTTATTTATTCATGTATGCTTACTGTCATTTATTAGTTATAGATTTATTTCTGGATTTCTATGCATTTTATTTTTTATATATTTATTTTTGAATTGATTCATAGATTTACTTACAATTTATTTATTTATAATTATGGAGTCTGTCCTCTATAGAGGCTTGAGTCAAAATTAGTCTGAGAACATGTAACCAAAATATGTAACAGGTAATGCTACCATGTGTGTAACTAATGTAAACTATGTAATTGTTTATATTTCATGTATATTTCATTCATGTTCTCTCTGCATTTTGTTAGTACATGTACTGATGTACTGAAAAAAAACAATACGAAAGCATTGCATGGTCGTTGATTTTGACAGCCGTGAACAACAATCTAGTTTTCTTCACTCTCATAGCTTAGCGCTTTGAAAATAGTTCTCCAGTCTTCAAGCCCTTATTGCACTGCACACTGCTCGAATAAGCCAGGGGCAATGAGATAATGAGAAGTGCCAACGCTACAGCTGTGAGCACCTCTACCTCCTAATGGATAGGAGTAGCAACACTAGCTCACTGGCACTAGATGTCCTTTGTCTTCAATAGTCTCATGGCAATCACCGCCAGAGCAGAGGAGTTGTCCCAAAAAGTCACTCGAATGGTTCGTAATGCTCACAGTCTATATTTACCCAAACCCCGAGAGGAGATCGTTTCAGTGGCCTGGGGATTTTCTTACAGACCTGGGTCGACCTCCCTGGTCAAAGTCAGTCAGAGCAAAGCACATTCAGTCTAGTTCTAAAAGCCTCCTTATGCAGGCATGAAAACATGAGGTGAAGGAGAGAAAAGGTTTGCGATATAACGGCTCAGCATCGCACAGAAGGATCTCCTTTCATGCTTCCATTGATGGTCCAAAGATTTAATTAAGTAAGAAGATAAAAGTCAAGCGTTCTGTTAAGCCTGATATCACACAGTGCATGTGTGAAGCAATGTTTTGGTCAATTTACATTCCCAAGCCCCAAGCCTTTGTTTATGTACCGGTTGGTCCCTTTGCTTGAGGCCGACGTGTTGACATAGAGGACACTGGCTTTATTTTCTGTACAGGCTCTTTTCATACCACATTAAATCACCTTCCTTTACACAGTGGAATTGTTTGATTGCACTGTAATGGAAAAACTAAAAAAGCAATGGGGGTTGAACCTTGCAATTTCTGGGTCCATTTTGTTGTTTGTTGGTATATATTTCTTATTCCTGTGGATAATTGGCCAAACATAGATGGCGTGACATCAAGTCAAGATATTGTCCCTCACGATCAAAGAAAGAAATCCATCATAGAGGAAGAAACACCAATTTCTCCACTGACAGTAGCCTCAATAGACCAGAATGCATGGGGTGTTTAAGAAATTACTAATTGAAGTAGAATTGGAACAAGGCAGGTTGGTACACCAAACAAGTAAATTACAACACTTCATCACAAAATACATCACAAACTGATGATATCTAATAGTGTAACAGTATCCAAGAGTGGATTTTTCCTTTAGATAAGGAATCTGTAAGAGGACATTGTTTTAGAGGAGCCTGTGTCTCACATATGAACCTTAGAATGACAGGGATTTAGGTCCACTTCCTTCCTTGAATACTTCCTAACCATGACCTCAGAGGACATGCCAAATTGTGGGAAGTCACATGGGGGGTAGAGGAGGAAGCTGCTTCTTCCCCCCTAAAGAAGATGAAATTCTTCATTCATCAATTATCTTTTAATGGATAAGATTCAAAGAACACCCACTGGTCTCAAATGTTTCCTGAAATAGCCAATTATTAATGAGCACTTTGATACATGTATGAAATTGAAACTCGATGTCTAAAGCTTGGCATTCACTCATGATGGGAATCCTCTGAAGTGGTTTAAATTTAGCAACTTCCCCTTCCTTCCTTTTATCCCTCCTCCCTCTCTGCAAATAGAAAAATGGTACTGGAGAGTACAATAAACTAGCAGGGCTGACAGGGCACTGACACATTTTCAGGAAACTTTTTACTCCAAAAAAAACTGCATTATGGTCTTCTGTCATGGTTTAGTTGGTTTCCACATGTTTGGAAGTGTCTTCAATGTCAGTGTTTCTTCTAAGTTTGGTTCTAATGCTACGTTCATACTGCAGCTGAAAGTGTCTACATTTTTCCCCTCAAAAGTGAAACAAATCAAACTAATGGAGTCAAATCTGATCCAGATCACATTGATATGTGGTACTAAATCTGATTTTCGGGCATCGACTTGTAGATGAACATTCAAATCAGCGTTGCCATGGATATCAGTCAAGTTTACATCATGAACTTGAGATGGTTGTCAAAGTTCTACTGTTGCCGACCTTACACGAAATAGACACAACTGTTATAGTTCTTTCTTGCCTTGCATCGCTGATTTGCATGCAAATACATCTCAATCCAAAAAATAAAGAGCCATCTTTGAGCACCTTCCATGTTAGCTAGCTTGACCAAAGTAGCGCGGGCACAATGACTTGATGACGTCCTTTATTTTTGTAAATCTGCACACGCATGTCTTCTCAAAATGTCTTACAGTTCACATTGGCATCGGATATAGGTTCCATCTTAAACTAGATATGAACAGTAATTGCCTGCAGTATGAACGCAGCCTTAGGGCGCACTCACACTAGGCCATCTGTACCGTGCCCGGGCACGGTTGACGCCCAAAGCCCGGTTCGTTTGACCAGTGTGATCGCTTGAAGAGGTGTGCACTTGGATTCGGGCTAGTGTGATCGCTAATCGTGCCGGAGCACGGATCCCGAACATGTCAATGATGCGACTGTCCCATAAAATCAATGATTTATTAATGAACGTGAATTGTAGTCGGGAGTAAAGCCGTAAATTTCTCCCTCTACGTCAGCTGCCTCCGTAAAAATCTTCTTATACGTGCAGCACGTTTAACTGAAAATCGCTGCGTTGCATAATCGATAAATCTATAAGGCATGTGAGAGGGCCGTGTGTCACTGCACCCAAAGAGACTCCAAATAAGCCACAAAGTAAAATTATGAACTCCGCTGTGCAAAAGCGCTTTTCTTCAACACAAGAAGTTGGATCGTGATGACGTAAGCGTGCTCGGGCCTGGAACGTATAAGCGCAATGTGAGCGCAGGCCAGCAGGGGAGCGGGGAGGGGGGACAATCGTGCTCCGGCACGGTACAAGCCAACCGGGCCTAGTGTGAGTATGCCCTTAACCATGGTTGCTTTCACACTGTCCCTAATGGTCTTGTTTGAATTTGAATACCCAGCCAGTGTTTCATTTCATTTTTGTGAAAGGCTACTCTAGGACTCAACGTGTTGGAAGGGGAGGGGGGAGAGTTTTCGGCTGGACATTCCAAGTTAACGGCAAGTTAACGGCAATTTGACGAAAAATCTGATGTTCCACGGTGTCACACGTCACCGTTTTCACCCAGATATCTTCTTTTTGGTGCAGTGTTGGTTCCAGAGATAGGAAGCTGGGCAGGAGAACGACAACACATTTTTCCAAATGGTGGAGAGATCAATTTCTAATGAAACTCTGTATTTTGTGGCAGTGTAGACAGGCACCAGTACATTTTCCACAATACTTTTGTGCCTTTCCTTTGTTCTTTCTAATCTAATTCTTTCCTTTAAAAAGTTACATATCAGTTTCTTTGAGCTAAATCAAATGATAGTGAAATTACACTATATTCTTTTCTGGGGAGCCCTTGGGCCCCTTCTTGAAAACCCCGCTTTTGACAACCCGTGCCATAGATCGCTGCTGGTGTTTGCTCTGTTGCCTACACTCAGCGGAAGCAAATAATAACCATCTCATGCTTTAAATTCGAGTTGATGGGCTGCCCTTCACCTGTGCTTATTCCTGATCTCTCAACGGGAAGCGTAACAAATTAGCCCAGGCTTTTTTTCCTCTCCTCTAAACCCAACGGGGAGATGAAACTATCAAATTAGCGCTGATTAAAGACATTATACATCAAGCAGGGCTGGCACTTGGGATGGGGTTTCTTTCAGGATGACAATGTCCCCATTCACAGGATAAGAGTGGTGGCTAAAAAAGTTGGATGAGTAGTAAAAAATACCTATACCATGTTCAGATATGTGAGATAATGGGTACATTATATTCCAATGGGTCTTCCCTCGGCCCTACCTGATACCCAGGGTTTGGTGTCTGTAAAGTGGTTATGTTCTTCTCCTCTTTTAACATTTCCAGCACGGGTGAAGCAATACCTCTAAAGAAAGGTTATGATGAAGAATACCTTTTTATTTGCAAAACTAATACTGATGTGGGCTGTAATCAGACACTTTGGCCCACTGTGGTAGGGGGCTCAATGATATTCTTCAAGGGGCAAAAACGAATGTCTATTTGTTTCTTAATCTCCTAACTGATATAATTAAAATTAATTCAATGAAAAAATGAAATTAAAAAAAATACATTCAGTCTCTATTCTGTCTCTCTCTGTGATTGTAGCCATATAGGCGTATAATGAACCAAGTGCAATTGCTCTCTGAAGTCATAAATGCACTACAAACACTGATTTTTTGGGGGTTCCACTTCCTGTGAAGTTAAAATGATATGGACACTGTAGGAGCACGCATCTTCTCAGTGGTCAAAGTCAGCCCCCGTGGATGTTTTCCACTACCATCAACAAAACACCAAAACTTCTCAGTATTTCTACTATCCTCTCTTCCCAAATTTGTACTTGTCTCCTACCAGGAAGTAACTTGGTTCTGAACTTCACTTTCAGACGACTGCTATTTTACACTTAAAAAAGCTAATTTTAGAGGACATTATTGGTACAAGCCATTATCAATTGATGTCTATGTTGCTGACTTTCAGAAGTTGGCCAATTGTTTTATCTTTGTGCCTCCTCTCCTCCCTTCTTCACCTTGTATGCCCCAAGCTACTTCCTGGGAAGAGACAAGTCGTAGCACAGGAGGAGAGATTTTGAAGTTTTGGGATGCAGCCCACAGACTGGGTTTGTATCATTCCAATAGAGTTTAGGACACTGTGGGCCAAAAAAGCCCTGTGACATATACAGTACATAGACAATATAATATACACTCTACCACCATAAAAGAGTCAAAGTAAGCATATTAAATGACACACATCAATTATTGCATGCAGTGAGTTTGGGCCTTAAAACTTTTGAAACTTAAAGGGGTATTAAGTCATCTATGACCTCCAGCAGTGCCTGAATTGCAACAACATTGGCATATCATCTCCTCCTGCAAGTCCCTGGTACCATAATAATAATAGTTTGTTATACAGAAATCTCAGCACCTGGCCAAGTAATCATTGAGTCAGTGGTATTGATCAACAACCCCATCAACCCCATGCAGATATATTATGGTCATTTTCTGCTATGGGGTAGTAAAAATCCTGCTTATTTGCCCTTTAAGCCAACATAACTGAAAACAGTCTATTTTACCATGGACAATAATTAATGTAAATTAATCTTTTACAGCTACATGCAAAAGCTAAACAATACTTATTAGTGTGAAAAATGTCATTAAGTCTAATAGTGATGTGACTTTCACACTAGACTGAAATTACAGGTTGGGTCTTTTCTGTTGTGGTGGCACATGTTGAACTAATAACCTATTAAGACACATCAGGCTGATGCCACCATTTAGATCAGCAATGGCCTGTAAATAAATAGCATAATTAATCTTTTTCATTTCAAAAACTTCCATTAGGATGATAGAGAGTTTGTTTCATCTATCTTGATTGGCTGAATGTGTGATTAATGTAATGTGGATTGGCAGACTGAGAGAGAAATTGCTTTTGATCGGTTGTGTAAGTGGTGTTGGGGTCTGTTTCATCATTGCTGTTTACCACCGTTTGTCTTAATTGTTGAAAATGGTTTGGTGACTCATAAACAGCTTTCACCCTCTGATCTTTTTCACTCTGCATCCATCCTGTCTCCCCCATCACTTCCTCCCTCCCTCCCTCTCTTAGTCCTCTCGCTCTGTTACCAATCCATCAAGGACTTTTTTATTTATTTATTCATTTATTTGTCAGGGTCAATACAAGTAAGCATTGTACAGGTTAGGTTATACACAATATAATACAATTTATATAATATATATAGCGACAGGCTAATTTGCAACCAGTCTTTTAAGGTAAAAGTAAGAGTAAAAAGGTCCTGACATAAAATTACATAAAATTATTGAATAGAAATTGAATTAAAATCAAATTAAAATGACAAAGTTACAAAGTTGTTCCATATCTGTCATACCTAGCAATAAAAGTAGGCAATGTTGGAAATTAATGTTTACAGGTCTGATTCTGCTTAAGCCATTGTTTTACACATTTATTAAAAACCTTTAGCTCTGTTGTTGTCTTTATTTCAGCTAGTGTTCTAATATTGGGTACATTTTACTAAAAAAGACGATTGACTAAAAGCAGTCTTTCGCTGTGGTACTCTACAGTTGCCATTCTCTGAACCCCTAGTTCTGACCCCATTGCCTCCTTGTTTGGATGAAATGCACAATCACACATGAAACGAGTGTAAGAAAAATCTTTTACATTCAGAGGATTATCAAATAGAGTACAAGTGGTCAAGAGAGAATGATCTAAGACCAGAGAACATCTGTAGGGTTTGAGCTGGGCTGTGGGTTTGACATCACGCCTTCAAGTAAGATACACAGCTGATTCAACCAGCTCTATAGACTATGGCACTGTTTGGACATGATGCGTCATTCTTGCAATGAGTCTTGGGGCTTCCCATTTGTTCTCATTGGCCAAGTCACCATTATAACCATAACCAGTCATATGTGATTGGAATGTTATCAACGAACACAATCGATGTGTATGTATGCGCAAATACGGTGCCCCATTTAAAAATAACAAAATAAAAATACAGTATCCACAACCTGGTGGTCTGGGGCCCCGGGGCACTAGCCTTGACTATAACTACATTTACAATTGAAAGTTTTCAAATACAAGCGTGAACACAACCCAAAACTTAGATGACGAAACCAATTCCAGGTGGTATCTTTGAAACTTTATAAAGTTCAGTCATCAATCACTCAGTTGGGCAACCCAGAGTTGCTCTAATTATTCGCCATCAAGCTCCCCCGAAGTTTGCCTTTGGTGCTTGAGCAAATGTGTCAAAATCCTGCTGAAGTACTGAAGCTCCTTCCTGCATATTAAAGGATGTTCTCGTCACCCCTCAAGACGTCTGCACTTCAATACAGATTCAGTCAATTATTGAGTTACCTAAGTGTGAGGTTTCAGAAACACTTAACTTGTTCACTTAATCTATCGATGCTGCTTATTCATTTATTTGTCCTCGATCTTTTTTTTTTGTTTCTCTCACTCTCTCTGTCTCTCTCTCTCTCTCACACACACACACACATCCTTTATATCACGTGGTGATTTATCTGCAGTGGATTGGTGCAAGAACTAGAAAACACACACACACACACACACACAACCCAGGGAGGCAATATATTTCCTGCAGCATTGGTACAAGGTATGGTTTACATGTGCGCGCACAGACACACACACACACACACACACACACTCACACGCACTGTATTCTAGTAGGTATGTTATCGGGCTGTCTTGCCATGTTGATTTTACCAGGAACACATTCAGTCAGGCGGTTCTCAGAAAAAGTGCAGAGAAGTGTATCATTTCAAACTATCGATCGCTTCCATGTAATCTAAAATTTATTACGGGGGTGATCTTCAATCCAAATATTGATCCTTCCCAGCAGTAACCTTCTAAAAATTACTGCAGGGACAGGATTTCAATCTAATTAGGGTGCTGCTGTAGCAAAATGGAGCCCGGGCCTTTACAGTATCACAAAAATACAGTGGTAAAATTGACCTGGCAGGAAAAAATTTCAGTGGGTTTCATTGTCAAGTTCAATGATGAGAATGAAAAAAGATGGGGGTGGCAAAGATTAAAGAACGAGAAAATAGATGATATGAAGTCGATCGCAATGAGTCTTCTGCAGAAGACGGTTTGAACTTGGGTGATTGTACTTTTTTCCCTTAATGATCTTTTTTTCTGATGGTATTTTTGGCTGAATTAGAGAGAGAGACTGAAGGGAGAAAGGGTGGAACCCACGACATTAGAGTTTCATGCCTTATCCACCAGGATGCTACAGTGTGATTTTATTTATTCCAGACAAACCGGAAACACAAAATGCATCTGTTTCCTGTAAGAGACCTAGCTGACCCCGGGTGTTTAGAACAGCAAATGTCTTGGTTATAGTTGAATTACTATTGTGTTATATCAATAGAGCATAGCAAAACAAATTTTTATATGAAAATGTAACAGATTATTACTTTAAGATTACATTAAAAATGATCTTATATCACTGCCACCTTTTGCACAATGGAGATCCACAGGAAAGAAGGGGCTCGACATGCGACATAGAGCACAAAATGTGATTTGAACCCTCAGCATCGCTAGACTAAAGCTAGATTAAACCCCCCATGCTGCCAGCCAGCAGGATAAAAAAATAAAAAGAGAGATGACAGGGTTCCTTTACATTTCATTAAACAGACAAAGGTTGTCCTCTTATCCTGTCCCGAGAGAGTGATGAGTCGAGTGAGAAATGTGTGAACTTGGTCTGGAGAGGAATGAGAACTTTATTTCTACCTTTAGGTTCCAGTAGCCAGGGGGTTCAGTAGATTGGTGGGATTACATGGCGAGGTGAAGTCAGCAGTACTTCAACGGGTGATGGAGTGTCCTGTGAGTGTGTGTGTGTGTGTGTGTGTGTGTGTGTGTGTGTGCGCGCGCGCGTGCGCGTGCAGACAACCTCTAAACCCATTAAATTATTGTGGATCATCCGTATATCCTCACTCTCTCTATATACTTTCCTCTATATACTTTCTCTCACACTTTTTGTCTTCCAAACTTGCAGAGGATGTAGTCGGGCTAAGAATACGGCTACTGACAAATCCTCTTGTTTTTTTGTTTGCCCTCCTCTCGCCCTGTCAGTTTCTCGTTGCGTTTTGCCCACTCTGCGTTGCAGCAGTGCTAGCTTATGCCTCGTTGCATCAAAGTCTAGCACTCCCTCCTCTTTTTCACTGCATCTTTCTCTCCCCTTCAACCTAATATTGCCACCCAGTGGCGAGGGAGACCAAAGTGGATGAAGTGAGTGAGGTCAGGGGTTCGAATCTCGGCCCCTGGGTTCTTTCTGTGTGAAGTTTGCATGTTCGCATGGGATTAAGTATGTGTGTGTCCTGTGATGGACTGGCGTTTCCCTGTCTTCTGCCCAATGCATGCTGGGATAGACCACTTCCCTGTGACCCTGAATAAGGATATAGGACAATCAAAGGGTTGATTTCAAAGCGGGGGGCAGCAACCACCTAAGCACTAGAATGTTTCACATCTCTATTTTTTCAAGGGTCCAAAGATATAATGGTTTCTAATGCAAAAATCACTGTAATATTCTGATGATATTCTTATACGATAGGGACTCAATAGTGATTTATTATAGTGATTTATTATTGCACTTTATGCTATTTGTAGCTCCTATGGTATTATATTCTTATAATATTCCTATGGGATATTATATATAGGTTATACTTTTGCTGTGATATTTATATACTAGCCTTCTAAAAATGTATTATAGGATTATTATAGTTGTTTTTTTCATTAGGGTGCACCCCCAACTTGGTCCTTGCCTCTCAACCAATCACCTTCTGTATCCCAAGTGGGTGCAATGGCATGGGTTTAAAGATCCTAATTCCACCCCTCACGCTACATGAAGTGATTGTACACATTTGTTTCATTTGTGTCATTTAATGTAATCAAATCAGTCGCTCAGCATGCGCATAACAACTCAAGTAATCACACAAAGTTAA
This sequence comes from Gephyroberyx darwinii, assembly GCA_900660455.1. Lineage (NCBI taxonomy): Eukaryota > Metazoa > Chordata > Actinopteri > Trachichthyiformes > Trachichthyidae > Gephyroberyx > Gephyroberyx darwinii. Next base: position 16,248 of record CABFOQ010024442.1, read on the forward strand.
AGGCCATCAGCTGTATCCAACCAAACAGGTTTTTTTCTTGTTGAAATATCTGGTTCCTTTTCATTTTGTGTCTCTGCGTATAAAAATTTGATGAATACAAAATACACGCTCACATTGATCGGATAGCCGGTTCGCCATCTGGCTGCAGTCTTTTTTTTCCCTCTATCTTTCATTTTTGTTTTCTCTGTCCTTAATGTATTATGAGAGGCGCCGTATGCATATCTGCTTCCCCGTGCATAAAAAAGAACACACAGAATGTATTGGTGTTCCTGTGTGCACGTGCCTTTTCTCTAACTGTAGACGCTATAGACTACCGTGTACTCACAATATCACTGGTTCAAACCCTGCTCGTTGTCTTGTATGTTTTATCGCATGGCTGTCTTTCCGTGTCTGTTTGTATCTTTTCTTTATTCTTATGCTCAAAGGCCAAAGCAGAACTCAGTTTCATTGAGGCCAAGATCAAAAGTTACTGCAAGAATTTAAGTGGGAGTAAGAAGTTTTAACATCTATTCCACTTTGTAACAATCACTACCAGTTTGTTCAAAGCACTTGCCAAGACCACCAACAATGATTTATCTGTTTCCTTTTACACGGAAACATCACAAATAATCAAATCTGACGATAAATACTGTATAAATAAGCGGCTGCCCAATGCACTTTCCCTGCAAATTGATTTTGCTTGTCTTTTGGAATCAGACTAATCCAAACTATGTAAAGGCAGTGAAAAAGATTGAGATAAACAGGATTGCAATTAAGGACAATTACAACTAATGATCAGGACTAACGATTTCTAACTGAGGGCTTTAGAATAATACTAACGCTGCAACAGCTGCAGGAGGGAAGAGTACAGTGAGTAAAGTACACAGGAAAGACAGCAAGCCATTAGATTCAGAGTCACTTTATTTGCAAAGTGTAAAGTTTGCCCTGGTAACATCGATGCATACATGCATACATATATACATTCATACATGTGTATACACACACACATGTATACATAGAAAACATGTTATCACGGCAGCATGTGCATTAATGCAGCGTGACATGCAGTAGGTTGCAAACCTAGTACATTGGTTCAAACACTAGTAGCAGAGTGCATATATTGCTAAGGTAATGGCTCCAGCAACACTTTAGATTAGATTAGATGGCTCTTTTATTGTCCCCGAGGGGAAATTGCAGTTAAGCATCAGAGGGTGTACAAAGCAAGAGAGAGGCACACAGCACTATACAAAATAACAAAAAATATACGAAAAGTACAAAAAATATACAAATCAGTGACAAGAAATAAGCTAATTAGCTTTAGTGCAATTTACAGTTGTGCAATTTTGTCAGGGTTTGTAAAACATTTCATCTTAAAGCATATATAAATACAATTCATTAATACACAGGACAAGATGTTACTATCCCTTGTGCCATAATCCAAGGTAAACACATGTAGAAGGCCAATTCAGATAAGAAGAAACACAAAACAAACGAGTGATATAACCACCATCAGATGCAACACCATAGCAGACATCAGGCTACACCGTCATAAATCTACGGAGTCATTCCTCAGATGGCACCATTCGCCAGTTACCTAGCCTAGCCAACAGCGGTATGCGGCACGTCATTGGGGTTATCAAGTGGGCACCTTCTTTCACCGATGTTTCGTTAAGTTAGGCCCACGACACCTCAAGAAGGCTTAACTGTGTATTCCAGCGTCCTGGAAACACACCCCTCTATGCCACCACCTCACAACTCCCTCC
>CABFOQ010024444.1:0-19735 GCA_900660455.1 Gephyroberyx darwinii
CATATCTGAGACTGGCCAATAAAAGGAAAAGATTAAGATGGGCAAAGAACTATTTAGGGAAGAAGCAGTCAGCTGGTATTCTGTCTATAATGGAGTGGCCAGTGCAGTCACCAGATCTCAACCCTATTGAGCTGTTGTGGGAGCAGCTTGACCGTATGGTACGTAAGAAGTGCCCATCAAGCCAATCCAACTTGTGGGAGGTGCTTCAGGAAGCATGGGGTAAAATTTCTTCAGATTACCTCAACAAACTGACAGCTAGAATACCAAAGGTCTGCAAGGCTGTAATTGCTGCAAATGGAGGATTCTTTGATGAAAGCAAAGTTTGGAGGACAAAATTATTATTTCAAGTAAAAATCATTATTTCTAACCTTTTCAATGTCTTGACTATATTTTCTATTCATTTTGCAACTCATTTGATGAATAAAAGTGTGAGTTTTCATGGAAAACATGACATTTTCTGGGTGACCCCAAACTTTTGAGCGCTAGTGTATGTATGAGCATGTATCTGTGAGTGAGTGCGCATGTGTTTTGAGTGTGTGTCTGTACCTGATGTATCCAACCTGCGGTCTGTGCTGGAGGTACCAGCGGTAGGAGACCTTGTCCTTCCAGCCAACGTTCCTAGGGTCCTTCCATAGCAGACGTACCTGGTCAGTGGTGTCTCCTGTGTGCCACAGGGAGTTCCTCAGATACTCTCCAGGACCCGTGTTAGATTTCACCACCTACAGAGGGTAAGACAAAGGGGGAAAAAAGGAGGGTGCAGAGGATGGAGAGAAATGTGAGCATGACAGAGGATGACAAGACAGAGGTATTGTGTTGTACAGCAAACACAGAAGACACACACACACACCTAAACCATACCTTGAGTTGTATTCCAGGCTCGGCGACGGCTCTGAAGGGTACAGCCTGCCAGTAGGTTTGTTCTGTCTGTTTCCACATCACCACATAGAAGGAGGAGGAGTCCTGGTAGCCGAAGATGAAGCCAGCGTAGTCATCATCTGTCACCGTGTTCACATGGAAGGTCCCCTCAAAGTCAACGCCACTGAACGCAGTGTAGCCTACAGATAAGCGGAGAGGAACACACAACATTGATCAGATGCAGGCTGACAGAGAAAAACACTGAATGAAAGAAGAAAAGTTAAAAACCTTTAATTAAGGCTACAATTATACACATGATGACCAAGAACAGTCCTTCTGTACTTACCTACAGCAAGGCCAGGGTCAGAGTTCATGGTCTGAACTATCTCCATGCCCTGAGGGGGTGAGGAGAGTTAGGACAGCATACAACACAGTCAACATCGTCACACACAATGTAAAGGCTCCTACAGTGATTGCCATGTGGTTACCTGGTTGAGGACCACCCAGTTGGGGTCTATCTGAGCGTCGCCTTCTGGGTCCAGCACCACGGTCTGATAGGCTCTGAAGTCAGTCAAGGTGACCTCAGCGTTCTCGGGACAGTTGTCTATTCTGTCGATGACCTTGTCATCGTCAAAGTCACCAGCGCATGCATCTCCAACACCGTCATCTGAAACACAAACTCAAAGCTAAGGAACCACACCTCAGTTGTTATACAGAAATGTGTGAGCGCATACACGCGTCCAGAATGATACCAACTATCTTCGTCCTTTTGGTCTGGGTTGACGACTATTCTGCAGTTGTCTACATCGTCCAGAATGCCATCGTTGTCGTCGTCATCATCACATTCATCTCCCTACCAAGATCAAGTGAAACATCGGCAGTCCTTTAAACACAGAGTCATCTAGAAACCAGCACCACGTATAGAGAACACGATTAAGGGAGAAATAGAAAGTTGAAAACCTTTCCGTCTTTGTCCGTGTCCAACTGAGAGGAGTTGATGACTGTGGGACAGTTATCGTTTGTGTTTTGGTGACCATCCCCATCACTGACAAAGAGAAGGGATGGCAGGTAAAGTAAACACCATATTATTACATAAACCTTCATACTGCAGGTCATTACAGAAGGCTCTACCTGTCTATGTTGTCGTCACACGTGTCTCCTACAAGGTCATCGTCTGAATCCGACTGCCGGTGGAGAAAAAGACACACTGTTGGAGTGAGTTATGATTGCAGATTGATCTTGAGCTTGTTTGGTGTGTTGTAGTTACCTGGTTAGGGTTGACCATGTCGGGACAGCTGTCGCAGGCATCTCCCACCCCATCTTTGTCTCTGTCCTTCTGGTCTAGGTTTGGGACTCGCTGGCAGTTGTCAAGGAAATTCTTCAAGCCTGAGGACATAAACACTCAACTTCACTTCTGCGGCATCTGTAAGGGGGTTGACGGTAAAACAAAAAAGCGTGACAAAGCCCAGCCTATTTTTCTGGAAGCGGAGTCAGTCTGTATCACCAGGTGGCAGTGTTTGTGTAAGACGAAGGTGAAATAGTTTCCAGTGGCCATCAACGCCTGGCAGAGGCTCGCCATGGAAAAATGCTTTTAGAGTGGAGACAGACGTGACCAAGCGCTTAGCGATCCAGATTTAGAGTTAAAGGCATAACCACATGATCAAGAGATTGGAGTCTGGTCCAGGTGAACGAACAGGGGTCACCAAACACAGTCTAAACATGCATCGGTACACAAAGGCATACATGCACAGCACGCACGCGCGCGCACACACACACACACACACACACACACACAGGATATGCAAACTTTTTTCTAGTGGAACAAATGAGGAGTGTTGTAAACGGATAATCTAGCAATTCAGTTTGTGGGAAAAGTTTGTGAACACTCAAGAATCCCAGAAATCATTTTAGCACACTTGGAACATTTTAACATTTAACACTTGTTTTACTGGGGTTTTAAAGGCATTTTTATGAGGATTGAGCTCAGCACACAAAACTCATGTTTTTCCTGAAAACCAATGATCTAACTGGTAGAGGATGTGGATTGGAAACAGACAAAAAAAAGACCAGGGGGATGTTTTAAACAGATAAAGCACTGCTCTGGCTCCAGCAGTCCAGTGAAAACAATGAAAGCAAAGAAGAGGAACAGGAGTCTGAGGGCTGTAGACTTGTCTAGACAGACGGGTCCAGACGGTCTGTGGTTTGGCTAACCCTCACAGTCGCAGTAGTCTTTAACACCATTATTGGCCAATTTTTTTCATGTGTTCCTGAATGTATCACCTCAAATTGATTCAATAAAAGCACTAATGGTCCAGTTACTACTTCTCTCACACTATTGACCGCGCCACTTATTTTAGCTACTATGTTAAATCATGTTACAAAAATGTCAGTTGTTGCACATCGTCCCTATAATTACAGTCATTATGAATTAACACACACACGCTTACCGTCCCCATCCATGTCATCATCACATTCATCTCCCAGCCCATCCTTGTCAGTATCCCTCTGTGTGGGGTTTTCTACTTTTATGCAGTTGTCACAGGCGTCACCGTGAAGGTCCTTATCACTGTTCCTCTGGTCCACGTTGGGAACCAACCAACAGTTATCCTGGGACAGACAAATGGGGTTGACATGGGCGCAATCAGAGAGTTTAATATATGGAGGCATGGTTACTGAGGTTAGATGGAGGGATTCTGTGAGAAAGACAGTAGTCTGTAGAGTTAATCACATGCTGGATCTGTACTGAAGTAAGTTACACGCCGCACCTCGATGTTAATAATGCCGTCATTGTCTGCATCGTCATCACAGGCATTGCCCATCCCATCTCTGTCTGCATCCTCTTGGCCAGAGTTAGGCACAAACACACAGTTGTCCTGGAAACAATGCAGGATATGTTAGAGGACATGCAGCAGTAATATTCTTTGTTTAAATGATTGTAAGATGGATTCAGAGAGACAGACAGGTAGAGATGAATACCTTATTACAGTTGTTGTCCCTGCACTTGAGCGCTTTGTCAGGAAATGCGTCAATATCTGTGTCCCTTCCACACATGTAACCATTACCTGCCCAACCAACGCCACACTAACACATAGAAAGGAGAGGAAAAGGCATGGCTTATATCAGGTCTGGACATAAGATACATGTAGTCCACCGTACAGCGCAATTGTATACTGATCATCAAAGACGATTCAGGGGTATAAGACATCAATATTTGCTAGTGTGAGTTCTTACCACACAGCTAATGCTGCCATCTCTCTCCACGATGCACTCTGCGTTGGCGTCACAGGGGTTGGGTTGGCCATTGGCACACAGCCTTTCACGTTTGCAGCCTCTCGTCTGGTCTCCATTGAAGCCAGTCTTGCACTCCCCACAGTGGAAGGAGCCCTGGTGAGGACAATAGACTCAGGCTTCAGACCAGGGCCCTCTGGTACAGGATAGCATGATAGTAACAGTAACTGCAGCAATTCTAGTCCTCTTACTATAATGTTGCGGCAGTGAGAGTTGGCAGTGCAGCCTCCATTATCAGGTGGTCCCAAACACTCGTCTATATCATCACACACCTGGGGAGAGCGCAGTGAAGTTGATAAATGCAGGAAAAAAAAATTCAGATTCTGTCAAGATTGTTGTTTTTGAGAGCATAAAATAATTCTCTATGTTGGTTTGTCAGTTAAAGTGGTTATATTATTGTGAATGCTGTACCTGTTTGTGCGACTGAGCGTAGGCTACTCCTACTCCATTGATCTCTGGTCCGGTGTATCCCAGAGGGCACCTCTCACAGTGGAACCCAGGAGCCATGTCCACACACCGCACCCCAGGGAAGCAGGGGTTAAACTGGCACTGAAACACACAAGAGAAGACAGTGAAGAGGAAAAGAGACTAGGCGTGGGTTGGATTTACACACAATATAGTGCTTCTTCTGCTCTGTGGATAGACGCATACACATACAGACACATTGCACACATAGATACATACCTCATTGACGTCATCACAGTGCACCCCATCTCCTGTATAGCCATCGGGACAGGGGGCACACTGGAAACCCCCTGCCTCTGAAAGAACGCACATGTTCTGCCTGAAACAGGTCCCGGGACTGCACTGAGTCAGAGGCCGAGCCTCCAGGGGAAGCCCTCCAGTACCTGGACCTGTGTTGGTTGGACTGCCCCCAAGACCTGGGAGCATTCACACATATCCAAACACCTTTTATGAGCTGAAACGTCTAACTTCAATAGTTTCCAAATGAAATGAAAGATCTGATAGTTCTGGTGTTGCTTACCACAGGCAAGACACTCTGAGATGGTATTCCTCAGAAAAGCGGTCTCCTTGATCTTTACCAGAAAGAGACAGAGTGAGAGAATGTAATGTACACCTTGTTACACAGAATAAACATTATTTTACCCTTAGGTGCAAACATGGTATAATGACATTTAAGTTGGAATACGTGAGCTTGGAATTAAAAGGTTCTCTGTGACTTTGGGTTATCCACATATTCTTGATCTCTGAATGCTACTTTATGCTTGTATGGTGTTATGAAGTTCTGTCTCAGAAACTGCATGTCAGCTTGGTACTATAAGGATCTATCTCCAATCACAAACTTCAGTGTTTCAGTGAGGACCAATCAGAATCTACCTTTCAACCACATATTGTCAGAGGCGAGCTAATGTAGCCTGAAAGGGTGTAAATAATGGCACACAAGCCAGAAAATAGGACATTGTTTTTAGTTAATGATATCGCTCCACTTTTTTAGGAGTTAGGATTATGGGCTTCATCAAGGCTAATCACTGGTTTACCAACTAATTTGTTAGTTTTCTGACGTGCTAGCTAGCACTAACTAGCTACGTCTAGTCACAGAGCCATCGGAAAGCCTAGAAAAATCATTATTGCTTCCTAACAGATTATTTCTATTTCTCTATCTATCTTAGTGTGTATATTAAATGAGTATATTTTTTAATGACAGGTTGAGAGTAGTAGAAACACAGAACAGCTGAGAAGGAATGAGACAGATGAGCAGAGGAGAGTAAGGGAGAAAAAGGGAGAAACAGAGGCAATGAGGTTGGGGATTGAAAGAGAAAAAGGGCCAGGGAGAAGGTGGGTGTCCAATCATCCTCATGAAGTTCTGTGAAATGCAAACAGTGGACAAGGAGTGCTACAAAAATATGCAAGAAAATTAGGTTACGTATCTTACTTGACGGCAAGTAACAGCAGCCATAGTGATATGTTGTTCAGTACATAACTGAATTGACCTTATAGAACTAAACCCAGATTGATAGGGTTAGGGTTAAGCTAAATTCCACTTTCAGGAGGCGAGTTCAGGTCTGTCAGTCGGGTGTCACACACTTAACTTTGTCACATTTTGCAGCACATAAGAAAATTGTTTCCTTCAAATCATGTCTGTTCTTTATTGAGCTGTATCTATGAGCTTGTTCTATTATTGTGACAGTTTAACTTCACATATTCAGAAAGAACTATACCCCATTGCCATAAATGCTCCTTTGGGACTTATAGAATCTGTACTTTTTGGGATTGGGACAGAGAATAGGCTACCTGCTGGTTGAGTAGATCCTTCATCTCAGATAGCATCTTCTTCAGCTCCAGCATGGTGGCCTGGTCCTGTCCTGTTCTGCCTTCCTGGATACCTGGGGAAAATAGACACAGTTCAAAAACCCCTTAGCAGTCATGCTTCAGTTGTCATTATTACAAGCATTAGTATGTGAGGAGATAGTCCCAGTCAGGCAGCTGCATCCTGCCTCACCTAGGTGTTGTAGTGTTTCACCCTCCTGCATGCTGCAGTCCTGGAGAGTGGCCACATTGTCTATAGTATCCTGTATCACCAGCTTCAAGTCTGTCAGTTCATCCTGAGAGAGAAATAGATTACACAAAGAAAGAAAGAAATTATATACTTTTGGCATAGTCTTTGGCTTTACTATACTGTGTTTCTATAAACAGAGTTCCTATGGTCATGGAACAAATCATGGAATTCAGAAATTGTGTTTTCCAGGTCTGGAAATGTTATAGAAAATGGAACATGTGCATATAGTATTGAGAATGTAATGGAAATGTGTTGATAATGGGTTTTCTTTCCAATCAGTGGAATGTTTAATGTCAAGCATAGCTGCTTGTTGAGCCACTTCCCTCTGAGGAATGAAAACCCAAATCACAAATTTTCTGATAGTATCAGTCCTCAATGATAGTTGCAGACATAAATAAGACCTGAGATATTCAGCGTAAAAATGTGACATTTGCTGACAAAGGAGCCAAAATGTTACCGTAAAGCTCTCACTCACCTGTCCAGTTGGCTGCAGGGTTCTAAGTCCCACCGTGTTAGGACCAGGTGGGAGCGACCCGAATGCAGTGGGCAAATCATCCAAAGTGTGTGCCAGTCTACAGTCTACATAGATGTTCAGGCGATGGGGACCACGCTGAAGACCGGTGGCATGCAGCATCACATGGTGCTCTCTGCCATCTGCCAGGGAGGCGTGGTTGAAACTGGTTGTAGTGTACCTGCCGTCAGTCTTCTGGTATCGTAAAGTGACTAGGGTAGAGGACAGAGATGGAGGTATTCAGGATTCATTACTTTTATCAGGTAGCTGACATTAGAGTGTGTTTCAGTAGTTGTCACAGATGCTGTCTGAGTGATATGCTATGGAGATATGCATCACCCTTGTTGAGTTTGGCCTGGACACTGAACTCCAGGTACTTGGTGTTATCTTTGGGGTTGATGACACTGTAGAGGGAGGTGGGGGCCTTGTTGTGGAGCCTGAAGGAGGAGAGGAGGAAAGCCTCATCTCGCCCTTTGTTCTTCAGGCTTCCCTGGAGCAAGTCTGGCAGGCAGTCTGGAGACACCAGCAGGTCATAGACTAACACAGGAGAGGATTGTTAAACACCTGCATACACCTGCATTTGTTGTGACAAAATAAATTCACATTCGACCCAGTACTAAGACTGGATCTCCAAATCAGTCAGTGTAGCAAAGGAGGAATGTACTGTTGTTTACATCTAACACAACAACAAACATTGTTCTATCTAGTACGTTGCAAGTGTTGCTAAGTTTTGTCAATGTTAGTTTGTCTTGTTTGCAGCTAGCAATGCACTGTGGATTCCTACTGCTGAGTCAGTGCGCCATAGTACTTTATTATGTGCTAGAGTGCATCTGTGTATGTGTGTGTGTGTGTGTCCTGCTGTGTTTAATAAAGCGCCTGACTGGAGTTGCAGAAAGCAGCAGTAAACTCTTTCCATTGGAACAAACCCACTGCCTCACTGCAGCCATTACACGCACGTGCCCGTACACACAAACAGACAGCCGTGATCTGAATTTAGGAGTAATACAAAGTGACATGACATGGCATGGAAAAAAGTATGTGTGAATTCCAGCAAATTAAATTATTACACATGCACTTTCTCCAGAGGCAATTAGTGTCATTTTACCATCAGAGACCAGTCTTGTTTGGATCAGCCTGTTATTAGATCCTGCAAGTCAGAATGTACTAGCCAGTAAAAAAGCCTTAGATAATCCAATTTAAGGTCAATCAAATGAACAGAATTACCCTGATCCACATTGCATGCAGCTTACTACAGATAAGAAGTTGTAGGGCCAGATGATTGGTATAAACAAGTAAGGGGAAAAGACAGTTGAACTGACTTATTTAATAGTGATATAGAGGTTCAATATGTGCTGAACTGCAGTTCTTACAAACAGACAAATATAAACAGATAAAGTTTAAGAGAAGGGCATGGATAGCGAAGGGCCAGTACTTACCGATGCCCTGTGCTGTGACAGTAAGTGCTAGCTGTAGCACCACCAGGGACAGGACCGCTGCTCTGGCCCACAGACCCATCATCAGTGCTTCAGAAAGGGACACAGTTCTCTGTTGAGGATCCACAACTGTATCATCGACTACGCGCCTGTGTAAATATACGTGGTCTCATAGAATGATGAAGAGACTGAACGTCCAGATGGTGAAGCAAAATCCCAGCAGAGGTGAGATGATTTTGTGGCCACAGGCAGGGTTTTTAAAGCAAAGGGGAGTGTCCCAGCAGGCTACTCCTGAAAGCCTGGCACAGTGCAGGCAGTATTTTAATGAGTAGGTGGAGTGTCCCCCTGCTACTGAGTGCTAATATAATGTATAATCTTAATGTAAACAAAGGGATAACCCCAACACTGAAACCAAAACAAGACATTATAGATATTTATTTTATTTCCAAACTGATTATCAGAGCTCTTTACAATGACATAAATGATATGATATAAATATAACAGCTAAAAGTGAGTCTAATATATTTAATAATAATATATTATTGTTTTGTTCTATATTTGTCATGGAGGTAAATATTAAAATAACAATGTAATTATTTGTATTATTATTATTATTGTAATAGTTATTATTATCATCATATATTTGAGTTATAACAGGTAAAAAAAAAAATTTAATTTAACTTTTTCTAAACATCCAAACATTTTTTAAACTCAATTCCATCTGTTGCAGTATTGATAGGAGCAGAGGGACGGAGAGGTCCAGACTTGGGACAGTTTTTACCCTGGAACCATTTCATATTAGATGTCTGGTACTCGTCTTAGAGCTTCCTTCACTAACCACAGGAACATTTCAACATCTCTCAGCCACTGGCCCAAGCCAAAGAGAAACATTTAACATCCCTCAGTGGTTTATCACCGTGTATCCGTCTGTGTCTGTCCGTCTGTGTCTGTCCGTCTGTGTCTATCTGCCCCTGCAGTACAAAAGCATTTTCGGGTGAGTTTTGAGATGTCTAACAGAGGGCGAGAAAGCAATGCATAGTCTGGGATTAATTGCCTGCAATACCACAGATGCCTAAAAATTACTTAATTTGCTCAATAGCACAAGGTTTGGGCATCTTCTGAATTGCAGCAGTCCTAGAGGGAGACAGACATATGTTAGAACCAGAGAGGATGTGACCCAAATAGGAGACAGTGGGGCTACACAACTGCGCCTTCTTCAGCGAAGCCTTGTGACCTTTCTCAGCCAAAGCCCTGAGCAGGACAACAGTCTCCACCTCACAAGCAGTGGCGTCTGGGGAGGCGACTAGTGTGTCATCAACACAATGGTAGAGCCTCCAGGCAAAGTGATAGTTTTCAGGTCAGCTTGCAATGCTTGAGAGTAGAGTATAGGAGATTCAGTGTAGCCCTGAGGGAGTCTGATCCATGTGTATTGTTTTCCCTCATAGGAAAAGCAAACAAGAATTGGGTGCAGTGGAACGGAAAAAAATACACTGCACAAATCAATAACAGAGTAGAAAGTGATATTTTCAGGAATGGATGGCAGAATAGGAGTTGGATTTGGCACGAAAGGAAATCTAGGAATCACAACCTTATTTACTGCACAAATCTGTACTCACTTCTGTTGGGATTTTTGACAGGTAAGATAGGTGTATTTTGTTGTGAATAGTTCCCCAAACTATTTAAGTAACCCAGTTACTTTTATTTGAGAACCCGGTTCACATCTTTCACCTTATAGAAAACATTTCCTTATGAACACCACATGAGGTTCGTATTACGTCAGTCACAAAGACAACTTTGCAAGAATTCCCTCAGCACAAGCGGTGACGTAAGATTGGGTTTTCAAGATTGGGATCCCTTACCTTTTCGAATTTTGGAAGTTCATCACTGAGGTGTATCAGGTACCCAGAGTCATCAAAGAGACCTTTCGTAATCCGGGTCATGGCACCAAGTAATTTTTGAGGAAAAATTAAACTCATTCAGGTTAGGTGTTGTTCAGGAAAGTTTTATTCAGATGATGAATATTATGATCAGGTGAGGCTTTCCTCCTCTCCTCCTTCAGGCTCCACATCAAGGCCCCCACTTCTCTCTACAGTGTCATCAACCCCAAAGATAACACCAAGTACCTGGAGTTCAGAGTACATCGTACAGAGATGGAGCAGGTTAGTCAGTGTAGGCTGCACTGCCTTAAAGATGGAAGTGCAAGTTTCTACACTGAATAAAACAAGCTTTACTGAGAACAGATGCGAGACTAGTCTAAACTAAAACAAAAAGAGATAAACTAGCATGGGAACATTATTTTTATGGCCATAATATTCTGCACAAAGTGGCACGGTACTGGGAGCTGCAGAGTGGAACAACACAGAAAATCATAGCTATGAACAGCTATATACAATTTGATTGCACTGTCTAGTTTCTCTGACCCAAACACCTGGCAGTCTTTGGCCCCTGGACAGACTCCATGTTGGTGCAATCAGTTGTAAGATACAAAACTGCTATTGGAAATAAATGTAATGCCTGACAATACCATAAAACTGACAATAATTACTTGACATTTGTTGACATGGATATCGAAATATGTACTTCATTAGTTCCATGCTAATATTTTCCATTCCTTGGCACATACAGACACCACTCGTGCTAACGCTCTTGTTCAAGAACTATATTGCCTGTCGAAAGAATAACATTTAATTCTTAGTATTTAATTGATAATGACTAAAAACAAGGGATTTATAGAACATTTGTGTTTTTTATTTTGAACGCAAAGGTGTGTTATATTAAAACAATAAGCCGCTCGACGCAGAGTTTCCCAGTACCTTTAGAAACCACGCCCCCTTCGCTGATGTGATATAGTCTTCATGACGTCACCCAGTCCATCTATGAATCAAAATATGGCGACTCCCATGGAGCTGAGATGTTGGGGAGGCGACTGGGGTTTGCCTTCTGTCCACAATGAGTCTCTCATAGTTCTGGTAACTTTAAATGCAGTTTGTAAAAATGCTGTCATTATATCTAAACCTGCTTTTTAAAGTTTTTTTCATCCGATTTTAAAATGCGTTTTCTTCGTCTCTCTCTGGTTAGCTTCCATGCTAGCCACTGTACTTTGCTAGATAGATACCTTGCTGGGGAAGACGGAAAACAAGAAGAGTTGAATTTTCATGTCTTGTCTAGCCGCAAAATATCTTAGCGCTACCATTGTGCTGACTGCATGGTCTGTCCTTCATGTGATGCTGGTTGTCAGAAGTCACTCTCATTGCTAACATAAACGAATCCTTCAAGGTCAGTTTACTGACAGTCAGATATTAATATCGGTTGTTTTTTCGCACTTATAGTGTAACTAGGGTAACTAGTGATGTGGTTAAGCTAGCAATGAACTTGAGCATTAATGTCATCTAGCTTGTTAGCTGTTTATCATGGGCTAGTGTTGTCTCAGCAACATCAGGAAACACATTGCAATTGCAGCTCTGCCCACAAGGTGACACTTTTGACACATTTTCTTGCTAGAATGACATGCAAGCTGCCATCTTTAAAGCACTGATTCAGTGAAGGCTATACAGCCCAAGCAACATTCATATGGAAGTTGCATTATGCCCTGATGTAGCCTATTTTGTGTGGGATTTTATATACTACACCAATATTTGGATTAACAATGGTGGCACAACTAGTGTTTGGCTTGTGTAAATGTTTACAAAAGCAACAAACTGTGTCTAACTAACATAGTAAAAAGATGTAGGGGTAGGACTACTGTACATCAGTTCTTCTTACATCAAGGAAGGTCGATATGTGGTCTTCATGGTAGCCTTATTCTATATCATAACTGTATTGTCTGCTCTCTCTTTTTCTGCTCTTTCCTCAATTGACTGGATTTTCTTCCAGGCATACGCCAAATTTTCTGGGGCAAAGGTCACAGTTTCTCCTATAGACTGGACATGGAGAACCATAACAGGTGGGCTGCAGCTCCTTCCAAATGCAGTGCTTTCCATGTATGTGATTAGGTTTCAAAATGGAGTGATGTTGAATGAGAGGATCTATATGTCATTTCTGTCTAATGGACAGGCATATGCGTCACAAGACATTAACAGCATGCTATGCAGATGGCCCACCCTACGAAATAACATCTCACTCATGTAAAATATTATCCCCGTCTGTCCTGTAGCAACTGTTCCAGAGCTGGTGTGTGGAGACTCCACAGTAACAGAACCTACACAGATTCTCAACTTCCTGAGGAAACGGGTAAGAGCGGATGCCAAGCCTGCTCAGTGTCCAGGACTCATTATCTCATTCAGTATAGTCAGTAAGAGCTACAGTAGCATTTGTGTTTTCTTTTTTCAGAGGTTTAATGCAGACTATGAGCTGACAGCCAGACAAGGAGCAGACACCATGGCCTACATCGCTCTGCTTGAGGAGAAACTACGGCCTGCTCTGGTAGCCAGCAGTATCTCTTTTCTGCTCATTCACTGAGAGCTGCTAATGTGTGTGTATTGTAAATGTTAAGTGTGTGTGTTCTGTGTCCCATAGTTGCATACATTCTGGGTGGATGCGGAAAACTATGCCAATCTGACACGGCCATGGTTCGCTTCCCGCTCGCCGTTCCCTCTCAACTTTCTGGTCCCTAGTTGCCACGCCAGCACAGCCCTCTCCCGGATCTTGCTGACCAAAGGAGAGTCACCACTACACAGAATCACTGAGGTGGAAGGAAAGGTAAACATTGATCTTTCTTTGCACTCGCATTGTGCATTGTGTGTCTGGGTTGTGGGTGTCAAGTACCCTCTTTCACAGCTATAATTCTTTCTGCTGTCCTCCCTCAGATCTACAGTGATGCTAAAGAGTGCCTGAATCTCCTCTCCTACAGACTAGGAACAGCAAACTACTTTTTCGGCAACTCGTAAGTTCTTTTAGGTCTGCTGTTTTAAATGCCAGTTGTCCATAGCTGCCCTTTATTGCATGTGTGTGTGTGTGAGTGAGTGTATACTTGTATAAATGCATATTTTGTCCCAGGCCAGCCAGTTTGGATGCCTTTGTGTTTGGTTTTGTGGCTCCACTCCACAAAGCCAATCTCCCCAGCAGCCCTCTGCAGAGCCACCTCAGACAGCTGACTAACCTCACACACTTCTGTGACAACATCCTCACAGTATACTTCAGCTCCAACCATCCTGGTAAGCCTGCAGACATATGAAATACTCTGAAATACACTACACCCAAAGATGCTCTCTTGCTCTCGCTGCATCTCTACCCTTTATATCTACTTTCTCTTCTCTTGCTCAGTGACCTAACTGTTATTTCTGTCCCACTAACTCTCCACTATCTCCTTTCCCCTCTGTGGGTGTCCCCTTACTTCTGCTTTCTCCAGGTTCTCTACCACCTGTTCAGGAAATGGTGGATGCCAACCTCCAGAAACTAACTCAACTCGTAAACAAAGAGTCCAACTTGATAGAGAAGGTGCTTTCCCTTACCTCTTTTCCTTCTTTGCATGGGTTTATGGCTGCATTTGGCGACGCATAGTAGAGATCTACAGGCTTCCGGTTCTACAAATAGTGTGTATATATTATATAACGTAATAGCTGAGTTATTGTTCATATTATTTTTTGCCCATGCTTGTGTGCACCAAGTAAGCTGTATGTCTTGTGCTGCAGATGGATGACAACCTTCGCAGCAGCCCTCAGCACAAACCCCACAGACCAGACCCCAAACCCAATCTGGTCAATGAGAAGAGCTCTACACCTGCCTAACCCCTGACCCTTTAACCTTGACCCCTAAAAAGTCCAATTTTAGGAATGAAGAAGGAACGCCCGGTGGATGAAAGATGCTGTTCTGTTCTGAATCTGAGACAGATACCCATGGCCAACATCCTGAAATCAAAAGTTTGAGTTTGAAACTTGTCATCTAGTTGTACTATAACCTGAATGGAATATGTATAACTTAAAAATGACTGGAAGTATGACTATATAAAGTTTTATTCATCAGAGATAATGATGATAGATTTCAAAGATGTGCTTGAAAAAGATGGAAATGTGCATGTGTAAGGTTTTTGAAAAGGCTGAGTGCATGTATTTGGTAAAGGATGGAATGCTATGAAGAGGTGCTAAATGAGAAAGCCTCAGAAAGTTAAAAGGAAAGTCAAAGGAAATGAAAAGTCCAGCAGGGGAAATTAGTGATACTATTATGATGCTGTCTAGTGGACAGACAGTTGGCCATTTGTCCTTTTTTCCCTTAACCCCTTCCATTTTTCCTTTAAGAGACACATATTTTATGTTTGGATTAATCTAATGTTTGTTTCAAATGATTAGCATTGTACTAACCATTACTATGGTACTATGGTGCAACAACCATGAGTTGTTGCACCATAGGAGACTGTCATATTTTATGTGTCATGGTAAGATCCTCACCTGTGTGATGAGGATATTATTAAAATAAATCCGTTAACACACTGAGGTCACTAAAGCAGGCCCGTATAGGGCTAGAGCACCTTATGATTAGATTTTTGTTCAGCATCATATTTCGCTAGCGTCTATGACTCCGCTCTGTAAGATCGTGTTTAAAACTTTTCTTATCCATGAGGATTTCGAAGCCTGTAGCTCCCTTTCAAGCATACATCCTTCCTAATATCCATTGTACAAACCTGTAAATTCTAATAACGTTTGAATGAGTATAATGTGCTATTATATCTTCAGGAATAATCAATTGCTTTGCCCCCACCTCCTTGTGGAATCACTGGTGTTTCCAAACGCCTTGTATAGTTGTATATATGTTCATGATAAGTTTTAGGTAAATTATTGAATGCACATTTACTTAGTGGTTCCTCTAATAGGGCTGATCTGCTTGTTCACAATCTTTACTTTGCTAGATCCACTGAGTTATGGGAGAGCCTTAACACTCAATATTAACTTGCAAATAATTTGGGACTAATATGTGTATTAATGTTGACATTATTCAGAGTTTTGTTTTCAATATGTCAATATATTTCAATATATTTTTTTTGTAAAACATTTTTTTGGTTTGTCTGTGTTTGCTGTGCCTGTTGAACCGTCGCCTTGTATGAAGTGAACAGTCCATCCCCTTTGGGATTGTCTCATGACCTGCCTTTTGCACCTCATTTTTACAGTCTGATTATCTTGTATGGAAATGGGACTGTGAAATGAGTCTCTACTGTATTCTTTTACTATCATGTTCCCTGATATCCCCACTGCTCGTACATTGTTGGACTGTGCTTACCCCATATGGTTGCTCTCATTAATTACTTACTATGTTGTGTTTTTGTGGGTTTCTTTTTTTGTTTTCTTGCTGTCATTAATACTTAATTGTAAGCATTGACAAGGACTCTTGCAATTCCCAAATTCACTTTATGAACTCATTCCTGTTAAAGCTCTCTACTGAAACATTATTTTTGGGGTATGTTTGCTGTCGGTCACAGAACACTGTTGGACAACATGTGAAGACAGTATGGATACGGTGTGCCTTTCTGACTGCCGGTAGCTGTCTTGTCAATACACTAACAAGGTTCTTCATGACTGTGACATGTTATGATAAATGGCCATTTCTGTTGGTTCTGTTGTTCATACTCAATGGATGGTTGTCAACAACTGTTTTCATATCATTGCAATACAAATATAATAATCCAAACACACCCAGCGTTTTTGGCACTTTCTGACTTTCCCTGTGGAACCACGTGTGCCCCTACTTGCCTAAGACTGAAATGGTGCCAGAGCTTTCTCTGAGTGGACTGCCAACCGCCCCCCCTTTTAAAAAAAAAAAAGAAAGTGGTTTAATATTTTTCTTTTCCAGTAATAATCACAGAACATTTTACCCCTGCTAGCCAAGCCTGTCTGATTGTGTGATAAGTTGTTTAGAGGTTGGGAGGATAGAGAGCTCTTTGTTTGGTTCTGGCCAAAGACTTGGAAAATGAAGGCAACTAAGCTGAGAGGAAATCATGCAAACTTGACATAAGATATTGTTCAAGTCATCCGCCATGTGAGGCACAGACTGCTTTGGCGTCACTTGGCCCTCTATTTAATGGGTATCATAGCAGGAAATAAACAGCACATGTGGATCTGTTGTTGATTCTGCACAAAAATCTTGCGCATTTGCATCTTTTCAAGAGCTGTGTCTTTACCATTTTCACACCACTCTTGTTCTAAAACAGTTTAAGATGAGGGTTAATGATAATCTGCTGCAGTGAGATTGGTTCTTAGCTTCAACTGCAATGGAAACAAAGCCTTGTTGGCTTAAGATAAAATAACACTCGCCCCTGGTTCCCAGCCCTGCCTCAGCCACTGCAGCGAGGCAGTGCCGAACCTGTACCAGTAAATTAGGTTGTTCCCATTCTTTTACAAAGGACTTTCCCTCGAGTTCCAGCTGAGCAGCAGCCATGTACTGCAGTCCAACAGATCACACGGGAGCCAACAGCTGCATGTGCATTCCCCCTCTCTTCTTTCACTTCTTCTAACTCTCCCCCTCCCTCCCCCTCTGTGTCTCCCTGTCTACTTACCAGAAATGAGGAAAGGTGTCAGACAGGAATAAAAACAAGGTACAAGAGTGCCAGGAAATTAATAATGGAATTATGATGAGGGGAAACTAATAGATGAGTCCTCTGGAAAAACATATAGCTGAGTGCATAATAGATGTTGCAGCAAGGGTTAGGTTAAGTAACAACTATTGTAATAACCTAAACATGGAAAGAAAGAAATGTATTTGTCTAGCTGACTGAGACCAGCGGTCAGTTGTAGTTTACCCTCATATCATTAATCATTAGTCTTCAGTTACAGGTCTGTCACATAGAGGCTAAGAGGATAAGAGAAATGTGGCATGAAAACCTTGTTTGACCACAGTGTAAACTAACATGCAAACCTAAATATGTTATGTCCTGTTTCTTCTTTATTCTTATTCTTTTATTCATCTATGAAGAAAGAAGAAATGGGAACAGATAATATTTTCATGTTTAGATGCTTTTGAGAAACCCAGCAAATATTATAGCTGATGGAGTATTGATGCCCTCTAGTGGTGAATGTGTCTTTGAGAGCTAATGAGTTGACTTAACTTGCTGGTGAATCAAAGCAAACAACAGTTTAATCAGTCTGGTTGTGCAAATAGAAAAATAATCATTTTCATTCAACTTAAATTTGAAAATCAGTTTACAAGACAGAAAAAAGAAAACAGTTAATCTGAATCTGACATGAGTTGCCCGTAACAAAACTGTTCACATCTGTTTACAAAGGTTATTTACACAACAAGTAGCCTATTCACAATATGAAATACAGTTCAAAAAGTGCTACAGCATTCTGTCTAAACTTTGCAGTGACAACAGGTTACTACTAGTTTTAGTCCTGATTGTAATGATGCGGTGTGTGAGTTCAATCTGCAGTTACACAGAGCCGTAACTCACAGTACCTATCAAAGGTCTATAAGGGGGAGGGGCTGCAGAGACAGGAGTCAACAGGAAACAAATATATATATATAGAACAGTTTACAAAACTAACACCATCGCATCAGCACATATTTTGGTTAAAGCATCCACAATATCTCACTTCTCCCTTGACAAACACAAGACAGGACAATGATCTATGAAGAAATTCCAAGGCACTCAAACTCAATCCCGTCGTATTTCAGACATTTCTCATTCATGTGAATCATTTCTGTTTTTCATATTTACAAGACTTTTCCCTTTTCAGCATACTGTAACAACTAAAGTTTCCATTTAAAAAAACCCAACAGATTCTTAAATGGGACCAAGCACTGATAAAGCGAAGGATCCTGTATATTTCCTGCTCACTGGAAATACAAGACCAACAGCATTATGAGGCCTCTGATGAGGGATGGGAGCTGATCATGTCTTCTGCCTTTACTGTGACTATCAGTGTATGTATCCTGTATCATATCTACACTTGATTGTGCAAATTGCTTTTCAAGCAATAGAAATCATTGTAATCAATAGAAATCAAACATGACCTGTATACTTTTCAGTCTGCGAGGCAGCAGAGCTAGCTGTCCTTGGTGAACTCCGGCACCTCTGGGGCCATGCTGACCTCCAGGCTGCCCGGCATCTCCAGGCCCAGAGCAGGGTGGCATGGCTGGGTGAAACGGTGGCTGAGGGTCCCTAAGAGCTGACCGTTTGCGGCATTGAAGAAAGATAGACGGCCATGCTGATAGTCCAGGAGAGTACCCACTCGCTCAGGCATCTCAATCACAAACACATCAGACTGAACATCATTATGGAGCAACTGATACCTACAACTGGAGAGACAAAGAGAGGGAAGGTGGGGGCCTTAGGACAAATCAATGACAGGGATTATTTTATAAATGGAAAAGAAGATCTTGATGCATACCTGGATGGTGTAGGGATGCAGTGCAAACACCATGACTTGCTGTTTTCCCCCAATGGGATGTTTCTATTGACTGCCCCATATGCTACTCCCAGCCTGTAGGCAGTACTTCCTCTGACAGTGGTCTCCCAGTAGTAATGTCCCCTTGCTGGCAATAACTCACCCAGAATGGATGGGCACCTGGAACACACACACACACACACACACACACACACTCTGGTTTAAAAATGCTCCTTAAGGGTATCTCAACAGGGTCTGAGGAGCGGTCAGAGAAGTTTCTGTGTTTCAAAGCGTGTTAAACTCACTGTTTGTCTGTGGGCGGGGTGCTGTCGTAGGTGTCCTGGGAGAAGTGCAGGGTGGTCTGGTCCTCTGACAGCTCCAGAACAGGGTGAGCTGAGGCCTTCAGCAGGTGGAACCTCGTCCCTGACAATAGTTAGAGGTAGCAAAAAGGTATGAGTAAAAAAGAAGTGCACTGTGGGATATGGGACAAAACGATATTCTGTGTCCCTGTTATACACAAGTACAAGTACAGAGATGTTTAAATTGTGTGTTTGCCTGTGTGTGTGTGTTTCTTACCTTTGGTGGATATGAGAGCAGCCTCACTCTGTTCACTGGCCCCGGCCTCATTCACAGCTTTGATGTAAAACAGGTAGTTCTCGTTGGGCTGCAGGAGAACGTTCTGCTCACTGCCCTTCACGCCAGAGATGGACCTAGATGTACGTCACACACACACACACACACACACACACACACACACACACACACACACACACACACACACACACACGGCTGTGTTAATATTTCAGGCAGGGGGAGG